>JAQFYG010002743.1:0-13921 GCA_034694325.1 Entomobrya corticalis
GAGAAGTAGAGAGGCACAATAAATACACCTGTAACTACCAAGCAGACAGACATGCACTACCTATAAACATGTTACTAACTTAAATTTTGTTGAACTCTCAAGTAGAAAACTTTGAACCTGTCTGGTAGTCTGGCTAGGACGTATTATAAGAACAAAAAACCTACTGCGAAATAATAATTCTTTCTTGAGAAAAGGAATATATATTGCATTGTTTGTATGTGGGAGCATGCAAGCACAAGTGTTTTCTGATGCAAAAATGAACAATCAGAGAAACGTACAAAATGCAATCTTCTTGCAATGCTGCTGGTGCTGGTATAACTAGCAATTTTGGGTATCGTGACTCAAGTGTAGAAAAAAAAGACATTGTGCTTTAAGAAAAAAGGAAGAGCATTAGCTCAACAATAATTATACTTGCAAGCAGGCACTTGCTATTATTATTATTTCGGAATTGCTTGCGGTTGTGGTCGCCAGTATCCTAGTTTAATGGTTCAAACTTATTTACCTACATGCATCTTGTTGTGAAACATTGTAATGCAAAAGTGCATTTATAATATGACGATACATTTATTTGTTTTTTATGTCTCAACACAACTTTGATTGATTTTCATGACTGATTACAAATGAAAACGGTATTCCCAAACAGGCTTATTTGTATTTTAAATTTCATCTCGTTTTAGGTATAAACTGAGTATTTAGTTTTCCGTTTGCATGTGAACAATTAATACTTACTTCAGTACCTCAGAATTCGATTATTTGATTAGTCGTTAGCATCAGGTTTTTAAGCAATGGACTAGTGTACAAGCTATGGCTTATTCTGTTCTGTCATGTCAGAATCAAATCAAATGCATTGCTCTTTATAACTTGTTATGGATTATACACAATCATAAATCCCACCCCAAGAGCAAAATTTTGGTTTTCAAGATGTATGCAGGAAATAAGAAAAAAACTTATTACAACACAATAAATGTCAAATTTGAATAACCATATTTCTTGATCTTAAAGCACTTATGTGATCGATACCCACACGTGGATTTTTTGTGTGTTGTATTGAGCAACTAAAACAGTAAACATTTTGGTACTGGAAATACATTACAAATAATGCGACGCAAACTCATTCAGAAACAAAGCAACAGCGGCCATGGCGCTTATTTTTTCCTTTGGAAGGCTACTGAACTTTTTATGAATCACTGTTATATTATATTAGAATCTTTGGTGAAATAAATCACATCAAGACTGAAGCAGAATGAAAGTTACTTCAAATCATGCATGATGTAGAGTCAAAATGTAATAATAACAAAAAGAGCGTTATAGTAAGTAGTTAGTGAATATGTTAGGTATGTTACGTTGAATTTGGATTGAACGTAAAATACAATATTGTGTGTTTATGTATTTAGTATAAACTTAAAAGTAAATCTTATCTTAACTCAACTTCAACCCAAGAGCTCAAAGAAGTGTCACGAACTCTGAGACTTCACAAAGTGTAAAATTAACTAGCTAAATGTAAGGGAATCACGATACTGCTCCAATTTACGTTTACAACATGTAATGTGCTCGTTAATGTAGACATATGTACATTGCAATTCAAAATGCTTAACTTTTGTCTATGAAATCTCTACATGCTACATATTACATATGGGTATACATTACACTTTTACAAATATAAGCGTTTGTACAGCTATTTGATATGATCTTTCATGCAACCATCAAGAAACTGTGCTCGTAAACCATGTCTCATTTCGTTTTGGTGAGATAGCACTAGCAGTGTAAAAAACGTGAGGCAGTTCCGAAGAGGAATATTAAAGTTACCCATTTGTTCTGTCAGATCAAGAGAGCGAGTGACAAATAGAGTAAGCATAATTTAATCTTATTCATCCATCCGCTCTGTTACAATTACAACAGTGCCGATTTATTTTATTTGCTTTCATTTGGTGTCAGGCCGTTGATGCCTGATGCAGTTATCGCATCGCTACATCATTTTAATTCACAGCGATGTGCTATAAATCAATCTAGATTTCTTACTTGTTGACTCTTCTGTTGCATCGTTGCTAACTTTTTTACTCCGTAACATCCATTCAACAACACAAAAATACATACAAGCTTTTCCCGTTTCCCCAAACCACAATGATGCTACTATATAGGACTGTTGAGTCATTATCACAAATGAATAAACTTTATATAGCCATTTTCTTCGGCTTTGTTTCTACTGATCTTTTTTGAAGGGAAAATAAAAGGCATATTATGCATGTGAAACACAGTCTCATTAGCACTAATGTTCTTTCTTTTGTTTTATTCCATTTGACTCATGACTAATTGTCACAAAAGTTGACAACCCTAATCTCATCTTGTTTGTTTAAGAGTTCACATACATGCCGACAGTACAATCAGTCAAATCAATCAGACAAATAAAACAATAAAGCATTTGAGTTACTTAAACTAAATTCTTGTATCTACATAAAATCTATACAATCATTTTGTGTCATTATCCTCTGATTGATCTTAGGTGCCGACGGGCAAGTATTATGTAAGAGAATTAAGTAAAAGCTGCTTTTAAATGTTATCAACTTATATACTCATTCCGAAGTTAATGAGAATATTGAAACATCTTACACGGATCTACTATCTACTTCATATATACTATATACTTAATACAAAAGAGTTTCTGAAGTAGCCGATTGTACAACAACAATATGGGTGCAAAGCTAAAAGCTTCATAGCTTTATGATTGGCTGTGGAATACATAAAACATTTCTTTCCTAAATTTTGTTATAACCTTTAAAGCTTCAAATTATAGTTTTCTTTGGTAAAAACAATTAAGTAATTTTTCCAAATACGTAAAGAATGAATAGTATAATATTACCATCTGGTAATGAAAAACATACATCATGATTTCACGGATTCATGAGATTCGAAGAATCGTACTTAATAAGCATTTAAACTGACGTAAATTCATAGCTTTGAAATTGGACATTAATATATTATATAACCAGTCACTCATTAAGAAAATAGGAGTCAATCACACTCACTCTCATCATATCATAATCAATACAAGACATGTTGCTACCAGACCGATGAAATAATGATTATAATTGTGTTCGGTCACAACTAGCCAATGTACAAAGAACTCACAAATGAGCAATTGATGAGTGTATGTATAAACAATACTCAAAACTGCAACCTCACGATTTTTTCGAAACTTTTGTCTACATGCTTGAGAGATAATGTCATAATAATAAATGGGAACAAGAATAATATTATGAAAAACGTCTTGGTTTTTTCTCTCCCACTGTTCAAAGCCAATGTGATGATTATAATTACATTACCGGTCAGTCATAATTACCTTCAAAGAAAAGAATGATTATTCCACTAAGCTCTGCAAGCCGACTACTGGTTTTATAGCTCCTGTTTACCGCAGAACTGTTATGTAGACTCCGAAATATATACTTGAGTTGTGCTATCTTATATTAGCTCGATTTTAGACAAGTATTATATAAATTAATAGCAAAACTTAAACAAAACAATGCTGAGGACGGAAATTCTCAACAAATCGAAAATACGACTGCACTAAACCTAGCAGACAAATCTTTGATCTGTTGGGTCGCATGAAAACAAGGCAGGATATTTTTATTAAATAATTGTAAACCATTTTAATGTTTTACATCGTTTATTGTGCTTCAATTTAAACTTTGTCTAATTTTCCAGTGTTGTTTTCATACAAAAAGTATAGATGAAACCAGGAAAATTTAAGTCAAGGTAAGGGATACAGTGCATCATGCAGACATGCTATAACGCTATAATTAATATTGTAGCTTTAAACAATGCGTCAAATTCCACCTGTTTGAACACTCAGTTCGTTAGACAAAACTTGGTGTTGTCCGCATGATCATTATTCAACATGATACAAGGTAAGATAAGTTTAGATATAGCAAAATGGCAATGCAATAATTGGTCAAACTGCTTCTGCTCCTTACAACCAAATCATTTATAAGAAAAACGGAGTAGCAATTCTCCTTAAGATGTCAATGTAAACAGATTTTATCATTGTTGCTAATTCAATTGTCATGTTAGGCTCTTCGGTCATTGTGGTTTGAATTGCTTGAAAACAAATACCTAAATAAGTCCATATCTTAACGAGATAACAAATAATAATAATGAAAATATGATAATCTTATAGAGGTATTCTTACAAGAAGAAATCGACGAATTGCATGAGATCTGATTTTATGATCATACATTTATGATTCAACTGCAACGAAATACACTTATTGAAGTAATTTTTATTACATTATGAAATACATCTTAAATACCTTCTGCAAGCCAGTAAATTTTAATACTTGCGATTCTCTAACAACCTAATAGTAAGTTATAGGGTCGACGTTATTATAAACTATTATACCTACATATGTAGCTTACGTATTTTAATTGTTTTATCAGCCTTAACATAACCCTTTTATTGATCGTTCAATTTGGACTAATTTGGAGTATGTGTATCCTCTGATCCTCTGATAAATCGTAACTGCTTTTCCTATCTACTAAGCTGATGAGGATAAATATGAAATATGAAAACAATGAAAAGAGCGCCCATGTATTACAGCTACTAGAATATCACTATACATATCACACTGTTATATGTGTTATGATTGTCTCTTTAAGTTTAATATCAAATCCAATCATTGTAAAAATGTAATATGATCTTCTTTTTAAAAGTAACTTACCGATATTTTGGCAATTGTCTCTTAGAATGAATGTATACATTCTACAATGATAATTTTGTATTTTAAAGTTTTGCAGCACCGAAACACTGATAAAGTCCCAAAAATGCACATAATTTGTAAAACATTAAGTACAGCTATGCTCCTACCGCAGCACACACGACACACACCAACAGAACAGTTAATTCATCTACACAAGACAAAGGTCTTCGGATGTCGTGCGGAAGTGGGGTCTTTAGTCTGCACGTGATACAATACACGCACAGTCGAATTGACTGATTTTCTATTTTTTATAGAAATTTCTATCCACTGTTTTGCCATATTTATTATGATAAACTTACAAGCATAAAACTGACAGGTAAAATTATTATGAGTTGCAACTTCACAGGCTCACTAGCACATTGTTCTCTGTTTACTATTTGCTCCTCTGCTGCACACTCCTCACCTCCTTTTTTCACCGATACATGTGCATGTGGCTTGTCCTGTGTGCTTATCATGAACAACGACAACTACCATGATGATGATGAAGTATCAAGAAAGCAGCCTCAAGCGAAAATCTCGGCAACAGCACAAAACATCATCTCCCTTGCTGTTCTGTCGTTTCATTTTCATCATCATCCCCTTTTTCTTCTTGCATTTAACTCACAATGATGCATAAACGACATACGTATGAAGGTTCATCTTCAAAACCCACTTTATAAGACGAGTAGGTAAAAACAGCTTTGCAATGTGGAATATTGCATGATTAGCAGAGAATCATGTCGTTATTATCATTGTTATTGCTGTTTGTCTTCCTCGTATTACATTTTCTTCCACATGATGTTAGTGATCTAATCACAATTGTTTGAGACGGTAAAGTTTATATAAACGTGTTATATATCAGCATCATCATAAAAACCATGTTTATATTCAGGGCCAGTAGAGAATCCTCGTCACTATTACTGTATTACTATTCGTTCCACATATGAAGCTAACCAATTAATAATATTATGAATGCTCTCCAGCGAAGATTATATATTTGTAAATGCTTATTGGAATTAAATGGATCAACTATTTAACTATTAGCTTATAGCAATTTGAATTTTATAAGAATGAATTTCAATCGATTGATACATGAATTTATGAACAAAAATACAGGTATCTCCCTGGTCCTTTTTTATTTTGAAAACTATAATCATTTCAAACATATCATCCCAACCAAGTGTTTTAAGCTTACTTGACTTTTATATGTTATATGAAAGCTGTAGTATATATATATATAAGCAGATGCAAGTTGATGACGAGCTCATATGTTGGTGTCGGTTGGTGTTTAAAAGGTTTTGTTTTCTCTGAATAAGATGATGATGAGAAGACGAGCTTATACATGTTCATTTTCATCGAATACTGAATGTAAGCACTTTTCCAAGTTAAGAAATTCAGTAACAAACACTAACTGTTCATCGTATACAGAGGGAACAGATCATCGAAGCACACTAAACCAAGACGATCTCTAGCTTTTGCACAATCTCGTTATGCACATGTACATATTTGACAAAACCATGTGAGTAGAGGGTGGTTATAAGGGGTTATTCAATGCAGACAAAAACTAATAAGTTATTTGTGTATATACCGACTGACTAACTGTGGGTAGGACGTATACACGTATACGAATATACCCCACCCTCACATTATAAATAAAATATGGATAAATTAAATATGAACGCATTAAATTTTACTTTATGTACCTACATACGTATATATTTAATATTCTGATTATGTGACTCACCTTTGCTTTGGTTTTAGCTTTTGTACCTTTTTCTTTCTTTATTCCGTATTCCCATTCCCAGCTTCCTTTGATAACTTGCAAATTATGAATTTAGCATAATCTTTGTCTGTGTGTATCTTATAAAATGGACATCATGCAGAGTACCAAATTTACGTTAGCGTCCTGCAATACCAAACACCTTAGGTAATCTGTACTCTGTTTCAAAATTTGAGGTAAATGAAAGTTGAGCCAATACACTCATTTAAGAGCAAAATTTTGCATGAACAAAAAACGCTGCAATTATTACTACGTATTTTATTCCTTAAGTTATAATAACAAGTGTACAACCTAGCATAATGTTATTTTGTATTTATGCATGATTTTACTCTTTGTATTCCATTGTTAAGTATAGCGAATAAACAAGTATATAAGTATCATCCCTAACTCCCGACAAAACATACATTTCACTTTTTTATTTATTTTCTGCGTTTGCTTCACTTATATAGATGGAAGCAACATTAAATGAGGATGTAGAAATGGGCGTTTGAAGAAAAGCAACGAACGGGAACTACATGAGCTCCGTCACAACAACCCCATTAATATGCTACTCATGTATTATCTCAAATCACGATATAGGGGGTGGATGTAAGATTGCCGGAGGAAATTTAACAGCTGACTTTTTCAGACGCTGCAATATTATTTAAGTTTAAGCCTTTATAACTGCTTACTTGAGGTCCGTGCAAAAGCTGTGCATCACTATCTGCGTCACCTTAAACGAAATTTCTTTTACTGCCAAAGTGCCAAACAGTTTTATTTGTTCGTTTTTTTGTCTTTCCTTCTGCTAATGGTGAGTTGGTCGATCTGCAGATGCATATTATTTCAAAATTTACACACGACGAATGTGCGTGTGCATGTCAGCTACTGTTTCTGGCTGTGCTTTGTTAAGTTTACTTGTTGAATTTTGATGCGTAATGCGTGAGTAGGACTTCATGCAAGATTACGGAGGTATGGTAATAAACAGGTTAGCGGATGCCTTGTACTTGGTAATTGTGTTTGCTCTTTTTTTAAATCAGCTTATTTTCTACCTACTGGTTACCATGCGGTATGGTGTGGTATAATGCCATGATCAAGATGATGCTGATTAGTTAATAAATTCGAGAAAGCTGTATTGTGTATTGTGTCACAGAGAATGGCAACTTAAAACGAATCTCAATCTTGTCGTATAAACATAAACATACACCATATTCCAGATTATAATTAGTTATGGATAAGAAGTTGCAACAGTTATGCTACTTATGGTTTATATTATAAAATAATAGTAAAAATCTGCATGCAAAGTTAATATTCTTTACACTCACCAGTCTCCGGTTTGACCAATCTCTACTTTGTATTTGTATCAAAAAATTGACAATATATATGTTGTGAATGTTGTGATACGGAAAACGAAGGATGTGTCTTCAAACAGTCTCTTTCACTTTACGAACCACTTTTGCAGTTACAATGCTCTTATTTGATAAAGATGCGTGTGAAACAATAATCCCTTTTGGATGCACTATGTACACGGCATCAAAGTGTAAACTGTCGTTGCGAAGATCATGACGACTTGAAAGCAACTGAAGTAAAGATCAAGTTGACTAAACGAAAAATTACGTTTCCCTTTTCGTCCTTTTTTAAGAAGTACATATTTCTCTTAAATTGTAAAAAGGGATTTTCTTGAGCACACGGGTTTTCTTCAGTCCACACAAACATTGTTGCATATGAGGGTTATTCTTTTCAACGTGCTCTCATTGCTCACAATACACATATGCTTTGATGGTCTATCTGGTCCCAGTAATATCGAAATCAGATATGGTGTTAAAAGGTTATAATAAATATATACTATTTTCATCTTTTTTACAAAACATCATATCTGATGTGTATTATTAGATTCCTTAAAAATATATACAGTATATATATCATATAAAGACCTAAACGGACAAACACTGTCATGTAAGTGGAATATTATGGAAGTTAAAATGTTTGAAGTTGCTAAAAAAGAAAGATGCATTGGTATATATGATCCACAAATGGTAAAGGATGTAATGTAGGTACCAAAATATCATATAGCTAGGGGAAAATTCCAGTTAGGAGCATATACTCATATCAGCATATATATATGTATTTTTAGTAAAGAAGTAAAAAGAAATCGACATATATATCTATTATTAGAAACTTTTGAAATTGGAAACGATGAACCTTTATGAGAAAGCAGGTAAAGTTTTTAAGGACCTCACAACCAACCCTACTCACCTGCAACGTTTCCTCCACAAACTGAAAGTGGAACTGTATTATATTTCAATGCGTCCCTTCATGCGTCATTATATCCATTGTACAAAGATATATTTAGTAACACTGTGCACTTTTTCTGCTGCTGATGAAGGTATTATTACTTTCTTAGCTGTGTAAATTTGTTTTAAAACCTTTTTTGGAAGCCCGTCTCACACAAATTTCAGTAAAACTGAAAAAAAGATAAGTAGGTACAAAAGAATAAAGGTTCAAAAACTACCTCTCATCTTTGAAACAAAATTGTCTACTGATCTGATGAGAAGAAGGAAAAGGAAGCTCTTTTTGATGATGAGGATAGTGATTGTTTCAAAGAAGACGAATTACCTAATTACCTGACTGTGGGATTCATGAGGGGCTTATATATATAGAGAGATTAATCTACCAAAGGCTTTTTCATTTTGGGCTATTGTAACTTCTTTGTAGAAAAATGGATCTTTTTCAAGTAAGTTTGTTTTGTTTTCGACTTTTTACACAGGTTCTATTTTTACAAGCAATTCAGCGGAAAGTACGCTGGGGCTGGATGATATAAGTATAAAATATTGACCCAGCAGATTTTCAACATTAGTATGTTAGCCAGAGGGATGTATTAAAGATATCTTTGAAAGTAAGAGAAACGGTGGTTGACGACAAGTCTTATTTTATGTAAACTGTGGGAAGAAACACTGATAATTTTTAACTATATCATAAAATATAATCCATGCTGTTACTAATAATAATGGTAATTCGATATTTGTTTCTCTCTAGGCACACTGTAAATACATTTTGCATCATTCCATGGAAACTTATCATTTCACTGAATCTCTTATAACAATTTTTGGACAAAATGCCATCTTTTTTAAACGAAATGCTTTTGCCCATATTAATTGATTAGATTTTATATTAAAAAATGCATCTGAAATCCTAAAATATGAGCTTCAATGGGAAATAGCATAAGTACATGATATGGCTTTCAAGATTTCTAAAACTTCAGACAACGGTTCCTGGTCAACATAATTCTTCTTTCATTTTTTCACAGATCTATTAGTATGACATAAACTGACATATAAAGAAGGAAGTGGGTTATTGCCATTAGCTAAGGTATATAAGTTATCACAAAGGCGAAAATTTTTAGTGGATTTATTTAGAATCCAGGTAAAGCTCTTGCAGCAATATGTTATCATTAATGTCATAGTGTACAAAACATCATTCCGTCCATTCTCAAAAGGAAGGCACACTCCTCTGGGTGCTGATGACTGCAAGAAAAGAAGTCATTCATTCATCATATCCATCTGCCTTCTGGTCATAGATTGCCTTCTTTCTTTTTATTTGTAGCAAAGTACAGTGCCATAATGACTTTTATTAATTTTGTTACGCCAGCTTCCTCTGGTGTTGACGTTTAAGAAGTGTAGAAAACAGTTTGCACTAAAAAGCAAACTGGTATGAGTTGCAGTTTACTTTTCTTTTGTTGTTATTGTCGCTGGAAGTTAAAGGCAGATTTATTGTGTTGTGATGTGATAATGAGTTGACCTTTTCTTTACACTGTATGGGTGGTGGGTCAACAAAGGAAGGCTTCCTTTTCAATTTCATCAGTAAAAAAGCTGTAAAGAGAACCATTTACTTTTCCGGCAGTGCATTTATCTACATTGATAGCAATGTGTGGGTAGGAAAATCACGCCCACGTAACTTGTTTGTTTGTTGTATAACTTATTTTAGCAAGCCGGAAATCTCTGTGTTGTCTGAAAAATGTTATCGTCATTTATGGCGGTGTTTTTTACGGTCATAAAGTCATTGATTGAATCGGTCATTAATACATCAATTCTTAATGCACATTACGTGGTTTATTTTGAAAAGCGAGTCATTTCTTATAAATAGATCCATTAAATAGAACAGACAATGCTAAAATTATTTCCGATCGTTCGTTACTTTTTTCTCCCTTAATGTTTTCCTTCAGGGAAACACCTTTTATATTTTTCTCTTTATAATGCGATCCATTCATGTATATAGTTGGTATTTTGGCTAGTGCTGAAAGCAATTTGTTATCGTGATGGCATGAATAAATGACTTTGTATTGTTTGATTGTCAATAAAAGCAACATATATTTAACTCATAGAAAGAAATAACGAAGCAAAACTAAAAGTAGTCAATTTTCATGAACTAATTGCATGCATACCAAAATTACGTCCAATCATTTTATTGTGGGTTTCTTAAATTGGTTGGTGAACTCTACTCTCCCTTTCTCCAGGCTGGTTTTTTGGTTTTTTCCATTCACCACACCGCTTGGATCAAAAACAAAATTGTACAACAATATCACAAATTGTCGGTAAAACTACTTAATTGACGCTAAAATATTAAAATAATTCAGTAATTGCTGTATTTATTCACAGTGTTTAACAATATACAAATTGTGTATGCTATTATAATAGATAGCGTTTAAAAATCATTAAGTTGATTTAATTCTCTTTCTGTTCAGTAAGCAATCATAAATTTTTCTACATGTTCATAAGAAACAAAATACGAATTGTGTTCATAAAAGGTTAGAGAATGTGTACTTTTTAGTTGAAACCTATGAAAGAAAATTTTAAAGAAGAAAAACAAAAAATGTGTAGTTTTGACATTTATAAGAATATCATGTCATCATTATGTGGCGGTTATCTAGGTTGGAAAACACTAGCATGTCTTAATGTCAATGAAGCTACTTAGAGCTATCATGTCAGCGAAACTCCTCTACTACCCGCTTAGTCTGTAATGCAAATGAAATGTGCTGTGCTCTTGTTGACAATGATAAATTTGAAGCAGCAGTATGAAGTCCCAACCGCATTCAGATGTTTTATCTTACTTAATATCTCTTGATTTTCTCCGTTTTATATAACGCAACGTACCTACAACTGTAAAAAATAGAATTTATGACCATAAAATATTTTTTCTCCATACGCGCCACTAATTCCTTTCATATATTTTTTTACTTATTTTCCAGAAAAACTAAAAATAGTTTATGCTATATAGCAGTGCATATATTTGAGAAGATGAAAGGCTAAACGTTTAATCATTGTTACAAGTTTTCATCAAAGCAGCTAGTTTTCATTAGTGCTACGACCCTTTTATCAGGATATTCATTTAATTACAAGTTTATATCGATGCATACAATAAAGGATTGAGAGACAGAGCGTGGGAAAAATGCATTTAATTCATTTCCTATTCTGTAGAGTATACAAGTAATTTGCTACCCGCGTGTAATCTTCTTTTGCCTATTACATATCTATCGCTGAAAAAGAAGCAACCAGTTTCACTTTCTCTGTCGTAAAACTTGTAAATCAAGATACATAAGCTATACATCCGTAAATTTAAATGCATACGGCTTTTAAAATATTTCCACATATAGTCCGTAGACCTTATAAAATACCTTTACTAACTAAATATACCTATTGTGGTTTTTAGCTCATGAGGATAAGCATTGAAGTAAAAGCTGCAAAACTTTTCCATGTTCTACAAAAGCTTTTAGTATGTAAATAATAATAAGAGAGTTGGGCAAGAGAAAGTTACAAATGCGCGATCAGACTTTCAGGCAGAAATGAGCTTTTCTCCTGAAAATTCTGAGAAGAGGCTTTAGCGGAAGAGACTGCGACGGGGATATGTTACCCGATGAAAATGTGCAATGCGACTGAACTGTTTGCGGGAGTCTCTGCTTGGTTAAGTTCGTCTCTGGGCTATAGGGCTTCGACCTTAGTCAGCATTCAGCAACCAGTCTGGCTGGTATTGAACTCGCAGGACTGAAATGGAAACTGTAAATAGGTAGGTAGGCATATATAACTTTTGTGTGGGTATATTCTGCTGCGTGTTTACAATGGTATAATATACTGGTATAACTGGTTAGTAATATAAGTATCAGAATATCGTACAAACATAATTATTTTGTGTATACAGCTATAAAGCATATATTTCTACTTTCTGGAGCGGTGAAAGTTCAGCGAAGAAAGTTATGTACATATATAAACTTTTGCTGGTATACACACTCGTGAGCTTGTCGCGTCTGACTAGAACCTAGCTCAACGTTCCATACATTCTCCGTTTTACCTCGTCAGTCGATCGGCCCCGTCGTCTGGCTTCCTGTTTTTTTGCATTTAGCTCACATTGTCTGGTGGTTGTCTCACTGGCCTAGTCAGCTCAGCTCATTCAGTTTCAGCTCTGATAATAATATGAATTGGTTGGTTTTTAGCCTTTATATTCTACCTTATGATGGTGAGCATTTTGCGGATAGAAAAGTGAGTACTGATTAACTTGATGTGATAATACGTAATGCAAACATGTTTCTTATGAAAATATAGGTACATTTCTCACCGGAAATGTAAACCACTTTTACCTTGATTGTGTATATATTGCACAGCTTATAAGTTTAATACTCTGTTTATGATCACACGTTAGTGATAAGCTCTTTTATGAGTCTTGTTTGCCGTCAAACAAACATAAATAATGTTTTGGTGAAAGCACAAAATTCGGATCGTCAAACTTATCTTCATACTCCCGTCAAAATTGCTACAAAACTTAAGCAAATATTATGACATTGGACATGATAGAGGATATAAAAGCAACATCAACGGAAATTTAATGACGTCCCGAATTTCATTGTCACATTCACTTTCACTCTCAGATTATGAGGGAATGTATGTCAAAGGAAAATTTACATAGCAGTTAGTACATCGTAAATGCCCACGCTGTGTGCTTTCATCATACACTTTCATAACTACTCTTGCGTTAAAAAGACTTGTCTACACCTTTTCAGTTGAGCCACACTACATGCTCTACTTGGAAAGAAGGTGTACGACAACATTCGCCCGAAAGACTTCTTCATTTGTACATAACGTATATAGATGTGAACAAGCAAGTCAGAAAATGTATTTGGAACTTATTGGAATACTATTAACTACATACAGTCTATGTGCTCACTGACTCTGACTATTCTCCCTGACTTAAAAGTGAAAGTTTCTTACGGCATGATACTAAACGCGTAGGAAGACTGCTAGTACATGTCTATTGCGAAAACCTTTTTATAGAGTTGGATGTACGGTTTTTTTCCTTCATTCAAGTAATCGGGTGGAATGAACCTTCCATGTAAAATTCATAAGGGTATTCCCATAAATGTACATACTAGCAGGCTGCGTACAATTATG
>JAQFYG010002744.1:0-13920 GCA_034694325.1 Entomobrya corticalis
GCTGCATGTTCACATGCTGAACACAGCCAGAAGTACACACCACCAACACCACCACCGAAAACCCACACTGTCTCTCATTTTTTTGGCCTGTTAAGGCAGATAATATTTTGTGTTCCTCTTTCCTCTTTTAAATATTTTAATTGTTTGTTTAAATAAAATTGGAAGTATTTTATTATTAAAATTAAACCTCGTCTCCAAAAGGTTTATTTCGCATATCCTCTGGCACTGATCCTGATCTTACCTGTTTTGAGAAGCATTGAGATGCGTTTGGGGGTTTTTTAAGTTAAGGTACTTGACCTGACCTCATAATATCCCTCGTTTTTGTAACACATGGGATGGTGAACACTTCCGGTTTTATTATCTTATTTATATTTTTACAAGTTGCTTCCCAATATATTTTGATAAAAACAGAAATAGTTGTTAAAAATGGAGACATTTTGTTTGCATTTGTAATTGTTTGTGTGAATAGAGGTATTTTTGGGTCTGTGTTGTTGGAAGAAATGGGAAATGTGTTGAATAACTCTTTGGATGTTATTTTGAAAGATTTGAAGATGGGGTTTATTTGATAATAGTAATATGAATTGAATGAAAAGATTTCATTTGTCCTTGCTACTAGTAAAGATTTTATTTGGAAGTAAAAATCATAAGGATAAATTGACGGCGCTTCATTGTCACAGCTTTGTTAATATTCAACTTGTAAATTTATTATTATCATTGTGACTGTAAAGTTATAGCGTCGCCTAATCCTAAATGAATTTTTAGTAAACATGCTTTCATTAGTTTTCAGGCAAAATTAAAACTTTTGATTACAATGTGATAGAAAAACGTTAAGATAACATTTGCTGATAGCAATAAAATACAATATTACAATTTACAACAAAAGTATAATAGCTAAATGTTTCCTTATGTGCATCTGAAAACATCATATTAAAGATATGATGCCTATTTTTCAATTTTGAAAACAACCCTCTTAAATATTTCGGTTGGGAAGAAACGAAATATTCAACTTTTGTCCATACAATTAGTACAAAGCACTTGAACCCTTTTTCTAAACAGTTCATATGAAAATGGTTACACAAGGAAAACATTGACTCCCAATCTCATAATCTCTTCCAGTTTTGGCCAGTATTGTCATTATAATATATTTCACACATAATGCACAGGTATTTCTTCACCAAACGTGGATAATGGTAGCTTTTGTACGTAAAACGTAATCTTTGTCTTTAAGATTACGAATGTATGATACCTACTTATGTTTACTGGTCCGCACCATGGTCATTCACTGTGGAAAAAGGACGCCTGAAATCTACATTGAAGCATTTTTTTAATAATCTATTTTATTTTATCTTAGTTAAAAAATGTTGCACCAATAATCCAGTTACCCATGTACATGTTCAAGATTGACGGATTTCCAAAACTTTTCTTTTTGTATTTATTCATTATTTTTTAGACGGTACCCCTTTAAATGCACGTTTGCATTAAATAGGAAAACATTTTACCGTTGGCCGGAATGTCTTGGCATCGAACAATGCACCCAAACTACGGTGACCATACGTTCTTAACGTGAAAGGACTGTCCTTTATTTGACTACAAAAAATTGAAGAATAAAAGACATTCTTTATTTTTCAAGAATGTCCTTTATGTCCTCAAGTTTCACTTCTGGAGAAAAAATGGACATAAAATGGCATTTTTAAGACAACTACAATCACAATGTTTACGAGCATACGGAGTAAATTGTAAATTATTATTTTAAATACATTACTTATTTCGTTTTTGTTGGTTATTCAAAAATTCATCATATTTTGCTGCTTTTGTTTATGCGCATTTTTAAATATTGAGCTATCTATGTACTCACAAAGTGGTGATGTGTATGCGCAAACAGAATGTGATATCCTTTCAAAAATAAATGTTTTCACATCAATCAAAATGAATAAAAAGAAACAATCAAAAAACTGCAAAGAGGACATCCTATTAAAATTGTAAATTGTTTTCACCAGTTAACATTACGGAAATATTTACATCATTACTCCTATGTAAAATAAAAAAGATTTAATGCAAAACTTGATACTACTAACAAATCGCCTTTTTAAAATTATTTATTTGGCTTGCTTTGTTTTTATGTTTTTTACTACAGTATATTCAATATTTTTCAGAAGTTAAAATTGTCCATCACTTTTGGGTCCAAAATGCCCTAATGTCTTTTATTTTTAACAACAAAATATTGTCACAGTATTCCTCACCCACTGCGTGAATGTCTGTTCGACGACAGCAATACTACACCAGTGCATTGTACGGTACAATGTTCCTTTTTATTTTTAGAAAAGATAACGGCCAACTTGCTTCAAAATGAACAAGCATTTCTTTGCCTATACCTTCGCAGTCCTTAAATGTTTTCTCGTGTATCATTCCTTGTCCAACATTCATCCTTCAGTATTCAAAGCTCGCTTGAGAATTCCAGTTCACATATTTTACTTAAAACATATTTTATTCTAATTCAACTTGTTTTAAAAAATCAAATAAAATGAATTTAACGAAAAATCACTTCGTATTTTCCCTAATTTTCCTGAATTTGGAATTAACCTGGCACGGATGTGTTGGATCAACCATTGCAAAAAAAGTTGGCACTGTCTTCGGGTGTGACGGAGGTTCACTTGTTTCCAATCCTCTGGAAATCGGCATGGTTTGTTAAATAATAAAATTATTTTTGTCAATATGATTTTTATTGGTGGAAATTTAAAATATATTAGGTTTTTTAATTCACTGTTTAAATATTGTTTGTTTATTTTCTTCAGAGCCAAGGATTTATTTCCGCTGCCACTTCCTCCATTGGTCAACATATTTGCAATAATGATGGAGCATGCAAAAGCATTCCTTTTGCTTGTAGCCAATCCAGTTGTTGTTCTTCAACATTTAACACCTCGTTTCCAATTCAAACAACAAGTTTGAATTCCAACTGTGGTTGTTTTGATTCGACACGTAGGATCTGCAAACCACTTAAAACATTTCGGTTAGATGCAAACATTTGCAACAAATCTGCTGAATTTCAAGTAAGTAGTAAATTTGAATTAGCTCAAAGATCAGGGTCCGACTTCAGCTGTAAAGACAGCGGTTCTTCTGTGGAACTGGTAAGTTTTGAAAAACATATAGTACAGTCTCTCTATAGTTGCATTCAATATAGTGGCACCTCGATATAATTGCTTCCTTTTCCCTACTCTTTTATTTTCAGTGTTATGAGCTTTTTATTGTTGCACTTTTCATCATTTTGTTTGTATTTTCTTCCCCTTGATATAAGATTGAAATCTTTTATAATTGCATCATGTAAAACAGTCTATTTTGCCCAAATTGCAACCCGGCGCAGAGCAATATTTCTTTTGGTTCCAAACACCATAATACAAACAATATTTTTAATATAAAGTTTTATAAAATGTTTGATTAGGCAAATTAATCTTTGTTTCCAGAGGCAATTACAAAAAAGCTTCTTTGAAATTTCAAGATGTTTTTAAATATAACCTCTCTTTAATATCCAGAATATGTCCTTATGAAGAAAAATCTCGTTCTAATTGCCATTTGAAATTACATATAAGGAATGTCTTTTAGTTATTTTCGTCTCTAAAATTGCATAATTTTTCTTTTCCCTTGGGATGCAATTATGGAGACACTGTAATTTATTTCAAATTATAGTATTTTCCGATTAAAAAATGCTATAAAATCTTGGCCTTAGTTTATGTAAGATATAGTTAATCATCTTAAGATAAAATTTAAAAGTCTTGTTTTGTTACTTGAAGATGTTTTGATGATAAAATATATTCTTATGATAGGAAAAAAAATCAAAAAAATTGTTTCTTCAATTTTAAGCAAATAATAAGAAATCATATTTTTTCTCAATTGTTTGTAAAAACTATTAATTTTCTCAAATAATCATCTTTGAACTCCGCGAGTGACAATAAATTACAGTTAACTATTTTTGTGTTATTTTTACTCTTTAGAAAGTTGACAATGAAAGTGGTGTCACTCGAATCCTTATCAAGTCTCAATTCTGTTTGCCGAAAGGAAAACACAATGAACGCTATGTGGTAGGCAATTTAGTTCAAACCGTGGAAAATGAAGTTCCATTTAATCCTGGCTGTGGGGTCTCCTTGAAATATTTTGCGGCTGCTATAGGATTGGACGTTTCAAAATACAATAGAAGCGACATTGATCACAGTAAAGTATTTCAATGTGACAAAACTATCGAAAAAAACACTATTTCCATCGTATGATATACTCTAAGCTATTTATTTTTATTTAATTCAAACATTTATTAAGAACTAAATCTAATAATAATATTTTAAATTAAATTAATTTAGAGCCCAGGTTTTATACCGTTTGGAGAAATCAATGCTTTCTTAAGTTCTGATGCAACTTTTCAATCTAGATCATCAGATTGTACAATAAACGGACAAGTGGTTCAAAGAAAATTGGCTGTTCGATTGCCATCTGATGAAGAAAACAACTGTAAAAACGGGAAAGCATCTTCATGGTCAACTTCATCATTAAATTTCGTAAGACTAGTTTTAAAAATCTAACAAACAAATTGTAATAAGTGCTAATAATAGTGTAATGTTGTCTGAAAGTGATGCTTTATTATGTTTTATTATTTTCCTTTCAGGAAAACAAAGGAAACGGGATATTATCAGTAATTGTTGACACACGTCAGTGTGTTTTATCAAGTGGCGTCAAGACAGACGTTTTTGAGGTTGAGGAACATATTAAGGCGGAAATGAACATTGAAGATTTTGAGAAAGAACGGGATATATTTGAGGCGCATTTACAAAAGTGTGCTTAAAGCTGAGTATATTCTTTTGCTGGCTCAAATTTCAAGTTTTTTCGTTTCCATATTTTCAAGAAATTTGGTAATTAGAATTATAAGAAAGTAAAAGTTGGGAATAATTTTTTGCTTAGATGTTTTGTATTTTTTGCAACGTTTCAGAGAAAGAAAATTAGTTAAATTTTGAAAACTTCTTTTGTTTAAGTTAAATTACAACTTTTTACGAATTATTTAACTTTAAAATACAATTTTTATGTTTTGATATAGTGTGGCGCCACGTGTTTAGAGTATAAAAATTTATAACATCTTAAAAGCATGTATTGATATATTTTAGTTAGATTAAACTTGTTTTGATCGCATTTTCCTTTTAACAAAAACTTTGCTTATTTACTTACTAATTGTCATTAGCTTGTTTAAATAAATATTTAGATGTTTTGTAGCTTACGTAATAGTTTTATGAAGGTTTTAAAAACTTTGTCGTCAATTTGATATAGATATTTTCAATATGCTTATACTACTATAAATATTTACATTCCAAATTACTTTTCAAAATTGTACTACTCCATTTGATCATTAATTACTTAAACGTTATTAAATTAATTTAACAATATTTATTATTATTAAAAGGTAAACCAAGCTATTTTCAGTTAAAAAAGGTAGTAAGCTGCAAGAAAATAAGATAACTGATGAGATTTCTAAATTATGGAAAGATAAAGATGCGGAATACTCTTAACTTTTTAGTTTTGTGAACAAATAAAGAATTTTAAATGCTGTAAATTTAAAAATATTTTATTGTGTTGTATTGCAATTTTTTAAAATGTTCAATTATTAGTAAGTTAATTAAGAAAATATAAGCTTTTGTAAAATTCCTTGCTTAAAATACTATAATAATCTATAACACAAAAAAAGCACAAAAATTATGTGTCCATTTTACTGTTAAGTTGTTCTGAATACTGACTATATTTTGAAAGTGTTTAAAATAAAATTACAATAAAGAAAATTATTCATAATTTTGCATTTAAAAAATAACTTGACTCTTTTCAGTGCCATGTTGCTTTGAATATAATTAAGTAAAATATTTTGCATACTTTTTTTGCCGACGTTTTCAAAGGCGGTATTTATTTTCCTTTGTAAATGTATTTTCATAAAAACAATATTATTCCAAAATGGATACTGAAATAAGGTGAGAGCAATCCGTAAATCCGCAATAACCTTTAAAATTGACAAATGCTGGTTTAAATTAATTTTTATTTATAGCATGTCAACGATTCTATCCATATAAATAGGTTGAAATACAAGGACTGTTTTCTTGTCAATTAAATTGGACATGCTAAAGCTAATTTTAAATATTGAAAATGATGCAATGTATTTTATAAATAAGTTTCCAAAACTTTACTTAATATACTTTGCTTCGCTTCAAAATGCTTTTTCATTCGACCCGAGTCTTTATAAACGTCCCCAACAAATCCACAAATTGTAAAAAGAGCTTCAACTGCTTGCAGTAAAAATACTTCAACAAAATTTTCAATAAAATTGAAGAATTTACTTTCCCTGACATACATTTAATTAGATTTGCGGCACATAAAATCTCAACCGTAACACAATTTCTCATAACTAAAAATTGTAATGTTTGTAAGTTTTAATTGCACATTTTAACTAATATTTGCATAGCTCATACTAATGTCTTTGAAATATTTCGAAAATTTTCAATTCTTTTTATTAAGTTCTTCATGCGATTTGCTATTAATTTTGTAATGCTAATTATATTTGTTATTACGTTTTCCGTTTTATCATTTCGTTACCTTTTACATATCAATCGTAGCCAAAATCAATGCTACCCATTAATTTATCGTCAAATTCAGATTTTAATTCATGTTTTTAATGATTTTCATGGAAAGGTAATAACTTTTGGTGTTATTATCTTATTCATATTTTTACAAGTTGTGTCCCAATATTTTTTGATAAAAACAGAATGCACTGTAGAAAATACTGGAATTTTTTTGGCATTTATAATTGTTTGTGTTAATGGAGGTATTTTTGGATCTGTTTTCTTGGAGGAAACGGGAAATGTATTGAGTGGTTCTTTGGATATTTTGAAAGATTTGAAGAAGGGATCATCTGGTAATGGTAATTTGAATTGGATAAAAAGATTTTATTTGTCGGTGCCGCCAGTAAAGATTTTGTTTGGCAGTACAAATCATGTAGATAAATTGACGGCACTTCATTGTTACAATTTTGTAAATAATAAACTCGCAAATTTATTATTATTATTATTGTTATTAGTCTTTATTGCAGATCACTGTATTTGTAAAAAATAACAGAATCCATATCCATATAAAAAGGGTTTTAAAAAATAAAATAAAATAATTATTACTAAAGTAAACAAAAAAGTATAGCGTCGTGCAATCTATTACAAATTTTTAGGAAATATGCTTGCATTAGTTTTAAGGCTAAATTAAAACTTTTTATTACAATGTGATAGAAAGTATGATTGAACATAACAATGTTTAATAAACAATTGTTGATCACAGTAAAAATAAATATTGCAATCACCAACAAAAGTATAAAAACTAAATATTTTCTTGTGTGAACCTGAAGGTAAGATATTCAAGATATGATGCCTATTTTTCATTTTGGAAAATAATTCTCTTAAACATTTTGGATGGGACAAAACGAAATATTCAACTTTTGTGCATGCAATCAGTACTAAACACTTGAACTCTTTTTCTAAACAGTTCATATGAAAATGATTACACAAAAGAAGCATTGACTCCCAATCTCATAATCTCTTCCAGTTTTGGCCAGTATTGTCATTATATTATTTTTTCCACATAATGTAGATGTGCCTATTTGCCAAACGTGAAAAAGATAGCTTTTGAACGTAAAAAGTAATCTTTTTCTGTAAGTTTACAAATGTGTGATACCTACTTATGTTTATAGGTCCACACCATAGTCAGTTACTGTGAAAAAAGGACGTCTGAAATCTACATCCAAGTATGTTCTTAATTATCTATTTTATTTTAGAAAAGGTTGCATCAATAATCCAGTTACCTATGTACATGTTCAAGAACGACAGATTCCCAAAATATTATTTTTTCTGTACTTTTTCAATATTTATTAGATGGTACCTCTTAAAATCTGTGTTTGCATTAAATAGGAAAATATTTTACCGTTGGCCGGATTTTCCTGGCATCGAAGGATGCTCCCAGACTATGGTGACAATACGTCCTTAACTTCCAAGGACTGTCTTTTATTTGGTTGCAGAAAATCGAATATCAAAGGACACTCTTTTTTTCACGAAAGTCTTTATGTCCTCAAGTTTCACTTTTTGTTTGTTATTCAAATGTTCACTATTTGTTGCTGCTATTGTTTAAAGGCAATATTTACTATCGAGTTTTTATGCACTAACGAAGTAATGATGTGGGTGCGCTAACAGAATTTGATATCCTTTCAAAAATTTAATGTTTTTCACAACAATCAAGATGAATTAAAAAGAAACAATCACAGAATTGCAAAAACAGGACATCCTATTTAAATTGAAAATTGTTTTCACTCGTTTAAATTACGAAAATATTTACATTATTATTCCTATCAAAAATAAAAAAGATTCAATGCAAAATTTTATACTACCGAAAAATCAACCTTTAAAATGGTTTATTTGGCTTACTTAAATTTCATGTTTTTTACAACAATATATTCAATACTTTTTCAGAAATAAAATATGTACCTCCCATTTGGGTCCAAAATGCTCAAATGTCTTTTATTTTTACCAACAAAATATTGTCACCGTATTCCTCACTCACTGCGTGAATGTCTGTGCAATCACAGCAATACAGACACAACACCAGTGTAATGTACGGTACAATGCTCCTTTTTATTTTTAGAAAGGATAACGGAGAAATTGTTGCAGAGTGAACAAGCATTTCTTTGCCTATACCTTCGCAGTCCTAAAATGCTTTCTCGTGTATCACTCCTTGTCCAGCATTCAACATTCATCCTTCAGTACTCAAAGCTCGTTTGAGTAGACCAGTTCACATTTTTTACTTAAAACATATTTTCTTGCACTCAAATATTTTTGATTCTAATTCAGCTGGTTTTAAAAGATTTAATAAAATGAATTTCACAAAATATCATTTCGTATTTTCCCTAATTTTCCTGAATTTGGAATTAACCTGGCACGTATGTGTTGGATCAACCATTGTAAAAAAAAGTTGGCACTGTCTTCGGGTGTGACGGAGCTGGAGGTTCACTTGTTTCCAATCCTCTGGAAATCGGCATGGTTTGTTAAATAATAAATTTTATTTTTGTCAATATGATTTTTATTGGTGGAAATTGAAAATATATAAGGTTTTTTAATTCACTATTTAAATATTCTTTGTTTATTTTTTTCAGAGCCAAGGATTTATTTCCGCTGCCACTTCCTCCATTGGTCAGCATGTTTGCAATAATGATGGAACATGCAAAAGCATTCCTTTGGCGTGTAACCAATCCAGTTGTTGTTCTCTAACATATAATACCTCATTTCCAATTCAAACACCAAATTTGTATTCAAACTGTGGCTGTTTTGACTCGTCTCGTAAAATCTGCAAGCCACTTAAAGCATTTCGGTTGGATACGGAAACTTGCAATAAATCTGATGGAACTCAAGTTAGCAGTAAATTTGAATTGGCTCAAAGATCAGGGTCGGACTTCAGCTGTAAAGACAGCGGTTCTTCTGTGGAACTGGTAAGTTTTGAAAAACATATAGTGCAGTCTCTCTATAGTTGTCTTGCATATAGTGGAACCTCGATATAATTGCTGCCTTTTCCGCACTGTTGTATTTTATAGTTATTTTGCCTCTATATTATTGTATCCTTCATAAATTTCTTATATTATCTTCATTTTTATATACAATTTAAGTCTTTTATAATTGCATCATGCAGAAAGGTCTTTTTTCTCCCAAATTGGTGCCTGACATAGAGCAATGTTTGGTATAATTTCAAACACCATAATATAGATGCCATAATTTATTATAAACTTTCAATAGTTTCCAGAGGCAATCACAAAAAAAAGCGTCTTTGAAATTTTGAGATGATTTTATAAATTAAACCTCCACTTAGAATCCAAAATATGAAAATTATAAAGAAAAAGCTTGTTAAAGTTGTCAATTGAAATGATAAAGAAGGTTTTCATTATTTTCGTCTCTATAATGGAATGATTTTTCTATCACCCTGGGGTAAAATTATGAAGAGACAGCAATCTATATCAAAATATAGTCTTTTCTGATAACAAAGTGTTACTTAATCTTAGAATTGATTTTCTTTAAAAAGAAAGATAAAGTTAATTTTCATAAGATAAAATTAAAAGTTTTGCTTTCTTACTCGAAGATGTTTTGATAATGATATATTCTAATACCAGGATAAAAAGAAAAAAGAAGTGACAAAAATTATTTCTTCAATTTTAAGTAAATAATATAAAATCATATTTTTCCCGCTACCTTCTCCAAAAATTATCAAATTTCTCAATAAATCACATTCGTGTAAGAACTCTGCAAGTAACAATATTTACAGGTATAAAAAATTTCTTTATGTTTTTTATCGTTAGAATGTTGACAATGAAAGTGGTGACATTCAAATCAACATCAAGTCTCAATTCTGTTTGCCCAGAGGAAAACACAATGAACGTGATGTTGTAGGCAATGTAGTTGGTGAAGTCGAAAATGTAGTTAAGAGAAGACGTTGTGGCATTAAATTTCCTGCGGCTGCAAGTGGATTTGACGTTTCAAAATACAACAGAAGCAACATTGATCACAGTAAAGCACTTCAGTGTGAAAATTCTGTGGACAAAAACACTATTTCCATCGTATGATATACACTTAACTATTGATTTTTTCATTAATTTGAAAATTTTTTGAAAACGGAATCAAACAATAATATTTTAAATTAAATTAATTTAGAGCCCAGGCTTTATACCGTTTGGAGAATCCAATTCCTTCTTGAATTCTGATGTAACTTTTAAAGTTAGGTCATCAGATTGTGCAAAGAACGGACAAGTTGTGCAAAGAAAATTGGCGGTTAGATTGCCTTCTGATGAAGAAAATAACTGTAAAAACGGGAAGGACACTTTATGGTCAACTTCATCAGTAAACTTTGTAATATCAATTTTTAAAATCTAACAAACAAATTGTAATAAGTGCTAATAATAGTGTAATGTTGTCTGAAAGTGATGCTTTATTATTATTTTTTATTATTTTCCTTTCAGGAAAACAAAGGAAACGGGATATTATCAGTAATTGTTGACACTCGTCAGTGTGTTTTATCAAGTGGCGCTAAGACAGTCATTTTCGAATTTGAAGAACATTTTAAGGTGGAAATGCACATTGGACAGTTTGAGAAAGAACTGGATATTTTTGAGACACAAATAGCAAAATCGTGCTGAATTAGTTGTTTTGCTGACTCAAATTTGAAACTTTCGCTATTTCCATATTTTCGAAAAATTTAGCTATTAGAATTATTAGAAAGTTATAAAAGTTACAAATAATTTTTTGCTTAGTTGTTTGTATTTTTTGCACCGTTTTAGAGAAAAGAAATTAGTTAAATTTGAATAGGTTCTTTTGTTTAAGTTAAATTACAGCTTTTTACAAATTATTTAATTTTAAAATACAATTTCTATGTTTTGAAATAGTGTGGCGTCAAGTTTTTAGAGTATAAAAATTTATAACATCTTAAAAGCATGTATTGATGTTACATTTTAGTTAGATTAAACTTCCTTTTAACATAAAATATGTTTATTTACTTTATAATTGTCATTTTTTTTGTAGTATATGTAAAACATTTATGAAGGGTTTTAAAGCCATTGTCGTCAATTTGTTATAAGTGTTTTTAATGTGCTAAAACTACTATGAATATTTGCATTTTAGTTATTGTTTCTAAATTTTGATACTCCATTAGATCATTAATTACTTAACCGCTATAAAATTATAAACCAATAATAATTATTATTATATCGTAAACTACGCCTTTTGAGTTACAAAAAAAGGATGTAAGCTACAAGGATAACTGATGAGATTTGTAAATTATTAAAAAAGGCAAAAAAAAAGATTATTAATGGCAAAATTATTAAAAAAGATAAAGGCACTAAATACTCTCAACTTTTTGTTTTACGGACAAATAATATGAGATATGAAAAAATAGTGTAATTCAACAGTAAGTTGCCAACTAGGTTAATTAAAAATACTAAAAGCTATTGTAGTTTTCCTAACTTAAAGTATGCTTACTATTTATAAAAACTAAACATGAAATTTGTGTCCATTTTACTGCTAAGATTTTATAATTAACAAATATATTTCAAACATATTTTAAATAAAATTATATTAATTTTTTTTTAACATTTCGAATTTTAAACCAAACAATGTACTACGCAAATTTATTAAAAAGTTAAGAAAAAAACGTGTACAAGTATAAGTGATTATTATGGCATTATGCAACATTAACGTCAAACTACATGTTATAAATCTGCAATTCCTCACTTACTCACTATTAATCTTTTAGCAAAAACAACTTTCATAACAGTCCACTCCCAAAATGGTAAATACCTAATTTTAATTTAAAACTTCATATAGAGAACTTTCGCCGATTATATGTAAGCATCCTGCATGGTGTTTCATAAAAATGACAAGTAAAAACTGACAACAGATTAGTTGACAAGCGATTAGTGACAAGTGACAAGCGACTTGCGTTTCATTAAAACTTTGTCAAAAATTGTGGGATTTATAGTTAAAATTTGAAATTTTTTCATCTCGACCTGAGTAAATAGCATACGAGAAGTAGAGTGTCGTCGTAAAAATCATAAGTCGGAATTTAAAAAAATAATTGTGGGAGATCACATGTCAAAGGACCATTCTGCGGGGATCGCCCTCGCTCCCACAATTCTCACCACAGGAGGCTGAAAACAAGCATTTTTATGCATCACATGATAAACTAGCACAATTGGCAGTGTTTTATTTACTTTTTAAAAATTTCAGTTTGTTTTTTTATTAAGAAAGACCCTTTTTTGACAATATGCGGTTCAACTATTCCGCAACAATTCATTGACGCACTGACATTGACCAAAGCGGATTTTTGTTTGTAAAATTGACAAAAAATTTAATCACAAAAAACAAAAAGCACTGTCCTAGCTTGTAAACTAAGCCATCCAAATACTATATTTCAGCTCACTGCAACTACGATCCCCGCAAAATGACCCCTTGACTTTTTACCTCCCGTACTGAAACATTTTATATCGCAGCTTATTATTTTTATGACGCAATTCGACTTTCCGTATAGCATTTACTCAGTTTATAATCAAAAAGTTCAAAATTTTGACTATGAATCTGGATACCTACATGTAGCTTGCGAATCTTCTCATTAGTAAACAAGTGTGATAATTAAAACTGTCAATTTTTTTGTTAAAATATTTTTGTTTGTTAGGTTAAATAAGCATCATTGTTTTGTTTAATTATTATAAGTATTTTCTTATTTGTTATTATCACCTGTATTTCCAATAAAATACTAAAACATTAGTGTTCAAAAGTGTTAGTTTTTTTATGTTATTCCTAAAATATTTGGCAGAAACATCTAATAACTTGTACAACTTGTACAGTACAAGCACGCCGTTTTAAGAAAAATAAAAAAGGCAAAGTGAAACACCGGTTCTTATCACTGTAGTGTAAATACATCAATAAAGCTACACCTGCAACTGATGGAATTTCTAAATCCAAAGTAAAATTCGTTCACGCCTTCATTAGAAGCTTGTAAGGCAATTGATATTCAGCTGAGCTCATTATTAACTATCCGTTACGTTGAAAACGTATGTTGGATAGTTTATGAGATGAAGATCCAGTCTGTCCGTCTGTCTGTCTGTCTGTGTGTCTGGATGATAACACGATAACTCAAAAAAAACTTGACCGATTGACACCAAATTTGGTACACAGACTTCTTGGGGCAATATCTCGGTCAAGTTTGAATTTCAGCTCTCTGGGTCAACTCGTTGAGGCGCTGAGGGTCACTGAAGGTCACATGCATTTTAAATGGGAAATTTTTTAAATTTCATTTTATTGCATAAATTGATAGAGGGGGCAAAATTGGACAACTTTT
>JAQFYG010002745.1:0-13917 GCA_034694325.1 Entomobrya corticalis
ATATTGTCAATTTCCACTGGCGCCTAACTCAACAGAGAATAATAAAGAATTTTTTTGCCACTAGCTTACATGACATGCAAACATATCATTACTAAGATGAGACTTCCTCGTGATTATGCAATTAACTTGTTTGCCTGTCTGTCTGTAAACAATCTAACTCTTCAACTGCTTGACTGCATCCGTTCACACTTGTTATATGTACTCTTTAGGTCAAGTGCTTTAGCACTAAATTTTAGCGTTTTCGGTCAACCACATCGGGAAAAACAGGTCGGACCAGGTCATAATATGTTGATTTGTGGACAAATTACGAAATATTTTCGTTTTGGAACCACAAAATGCGTGTGCTTTGGCATTACGAGATTCGTTTCTTTCGAGATTACAAAATTCATTTCTTAAAAGTCGTTAACTACAATACTCATATTTGTTACTCTCACGTGACTTGATCACGGCTTGTTATGATGACAATGATGACTCTATCTTTATCAATTACTTCAACCAGTAAATACATTGCATGCGACGCGCAATTCTTTGCCATGAAAAATGATGACATCAAGGAAAAATTTCATTTGTGTTTTACATCAAATATTGAAAGGTTTCAACCCATGCGTGGATTGGTCGGAAATGTTTTTCTGAATTTTGCAATTTGCATGATGAAAGATGAAAGCAAACTAGCAAACAAGTAGTGGTCCCAATATTTTTTCTCTATAAATCAATTTTAAAATTGATATTACAATTTAGTCAATTATCTGCGCATTTCATAAATAAAATTGCTTTCATTATTTCTACAGTAAATTTCCTTTTTTCTCTTTCTTGTCCTTCTTAATTTCATTTCCTCATCATACCTTTTGCAATAGCAAAACGCTTTCAACTTAAAATTGACGCTCTCACTCTGATCCTTATAACTATTGACCCTCATCACATTGCCAACAATATTTTCCGTCCATTTTTCAAAAACTCTAACTTATGACTCAAAATGCGCCTTACCTCCAAACTGATCAGATAATTATTATATATAACAAATTGATAAAAATTATCCCAAATCTCACCATGCTGCACCTTTCTGGCACATAAAATAATTGAAAACCTGAATTTCATGCAGTCCCCAGTTTTTATCACAGTTTCGAGGACTTGGTTTACTTGGTTGACCACAATGTCACAAATATGTGAAGACAAGTTTGCTCATGGCTGGAGAGACGCCACACATGCAGAGCCGTTCAGGAATGGATGAACTTTCACATGAGCGGTTGTCAGGAATGTATATGAATAGAGAGTAGCTTGGGCGGTACCAAGGATACAATGGCTCGCTATTTCCAATGATCTCGGTTGCCATCTAAGGACTTTTGGATAATTACTCATCACTCAACATTCAAGATTCACAGACTATTCACCATGCAACTTTGCAGCACTATCATAATATGTCATACGATAAATGAAAAAAATGTTTTTAAATCAAAAACATTTCAAATTCATGGCCAGATTTAAATCAAGCAGAGCTAACAAATAATAAAAATGAAAGTGATTACAATTTTAAAAGTGCTTTGATGAAACAAATTTTTCATCTTTCTCCATTTAATTGATAAAGTGTGGTGGTTCAATCAAAGCTGAAGTATGAGCTGTTCTAATGACAAACCTTCACCGAGCTCTTATCTTCCTCTAGCCCTTAATTTTTTGGAGATTATGCCACCGGAAGTAAAATAATATTTTGGTTCCTTTCAGGAAGATAACCTTTGAACGACAATATAAAGTCATGATTTTTTTGTTGTTCTTTTAATCAAATCTCTGGGCCAAGGTCCTTCAAAACTTGGAACACGATCTTGATCCACGGAGTCTTTGCAATGCAGCCGAAGCGTGTCTCCTACTCCAAGACTTGCTGGCCGCGAAGTTGATTGGATATCAATTGGAGGAAGTGCTCCCTCTAGTTATCCAATGGCTGAAAAACTGAGTGGATGGCAACCTCAACAATTTAGACTTGATTGGTCAGTTTCGAGATTTGTGCTTCTACCGGCAGTTGCGGATGAAAAGGATTCAAGCAGATCGACTGGAAGAAGGTTCAACGTCAAAGGTCAGGAGGGTTAGCTGAACATTAAGGTCCAGGAAAGACTGAAGGATAAGTGGGACGATGTAACTCGGGTGTATTGGGACTTTTGCAATAACTTTTGCGCGCCCCCAAAGGTCTGCATTCCATCGAAGGAATTTGACCATTGACCATAAGCACACAATGGAAGATTTTGTTGGCGAAGGGGACTAGGAAAACTATTCACGTGATCTAGAAAGGTCGCTAGATCAAATAAAGTTTCCAGTTTTCAGAAATTGGATTCGCTATTTGGAGTTAACTGAATACTACCGAACCTCTGCTGTGATTCCCATGTACAGGACATTCCGAACTCTTTTCTGTGAAAGAAACATTTTGTTTTAAAATTTTTGACGGAAAACCAGGAAAAAACTTTTCGGGAAGCAATTGGAGACGTTCGGAATATTTATATTTTGGGTGTTTACAAATGCATTGTACTATTTGTTTTCCACTTTATAATGACTGTTGTATTTTTACTGAAAATTACTGCTGTAATTATTTTTCGGGAAATTTAGGATATTTATCGGAAATGACAATATCATTTGAAATGTTGATTTATCCTTTCATTTGGACTTTTCTGATGAAAAGAGTGGTAAAAAACAAACAATTACTTTATCAAGGAATTTATAACCGAGAAATTGAACCTGTAAATAATAACAATGTTAACAATAATTTTTCCGTAAGGAGTCATTACTATTGGTTTATTTTAGTGTCGATGGGAATTGGGACTGTAAACAATTTAAATATAGTTTTTGGCGCTTGGATTTACCAATTTTGGGAATATATGGTCTGGGAAGTAATTGCTGATGATAATGCCAATGTGATTTGGTTTATGTCTAAATATTGTACGTCGTTAAATCTTTTTTATAGTTTCATATTGCATGTAGTTACTGTTTTAGTTTTGGTTCAAAACATTGATATTTTGCTTATATTTTTGTTTGGAAGATGGGATGAGGCAACGAGAGGTGGAAGGATATTTACAAAATTTGGCTCTTTATAAACTTCATTCGACATATATCATCATTCGAAACTCACCAAAATACTTTGCATCTTCAATAATGGTAAAATCGATAAATCTATTTTCACAAATACGCTCAGTCCCTGGATTTATTTCCAAAAGTGCAATTGGTTTCAAATCATAACTAGTTTTTGCAGGAGTTTGCTTAAAGGTGGGTTTAAGGATGTGCTGGTTATCATGCCAAATAAGTCCACGTACTTCCCTGTCTTCCCGTATCTTCACTTCATATTCATCATTTAACCATTTCCGTTGACCAGTCACCGAACTTTTTCTTCTTGGACACTTCAAATATTTCTTTCGTTTCAAAACACTCTTTTCTTTCTTCCTCTTACCCACATCATCACTTTTACTTGTTTTCTTGTCACAGGCATTATTTCCCACCATATTTAAAATTAATTCCACATCTTTTTTACTTTTGAAGACTCAAAAGTCAAATAACACGGTAGGTAACTGATCTTTCTCAGTTCGCTGACCTCGAATAAAGTACGGGTTTACTAAGTTCATATCACTGGAGTCATCTTATTTCCCCAATTTTGTAATTTCAGGTCCAGCAATATAGTAAAATGCTTCCGGCAAAAATATCTTCGAATTCCTTCTCTTAATAATTTTCCATCATACGAAGAATGCTCCGATGTTATTAAGCCACAAACCTTAGTGAAAATATAACAAAATCTAATTTTCATACCCTCATCTCCCTTTCTTTCGCATTTCTTTTCTAACAAATCCTGTAAAATCGTTTTCAACTTTTTATTTGTACTGGCATCCAGTAGGGTGATATTATGTTCTATCATTGCACAGTTATAATACAAGTTCACAATATTTAATTTTTCATTATCATCATGCAATTTAATGCAGCTTGTGGTGTATCATTCGAACGGAAATTTGTCGCTGAGTAAAGAAAGTCATATATATTTGATACTCATCAGCAAAGAAATTTTATGTATCTCAAGTTTCCTAACATTTAAAAATATTTTATATTGGCTATATGATGATCTCAAGTTGAATACAGGAAATTATTTAAATAAACAAAATACCAATTTTAGCACTGTGTTATTCTAACAAGTTGATAACAAGGCAAGATAAGAATTTTGCTTTGCATATTTTATGGATAGATATGAGCTTTGTAGGCAATGCTAACGAGAATTTTAAATGAAGTTTATAATTAAGGTTTAAATTAGACACCACTTAACGGTCAAGCAAAGGGGAATATTGAACCCTTACTGTAATAGTTATTGTTTTCATATTTCTATAAATGGCAGACATAGTATAACCATATGGAAAGATACACGAGGCGCCTCTGGTATGTTTTACTGTTTTTTCACTATTGGATATTATTGGACATGAGAAAAACAAACATAGAAAAGCCATATTTTAATTTTTGTTATTCATTTAATATTGGAAAAAACATGTTTTGTGTACGTATATGGTAACCATTGTTTCAAAACTAACATCAAGCCTGTTGTTATATCTAAATTAAATGGTTTCTTTAAGATCCGTTCACTAAGCGATCGATATTCTTGGTGACTGTTAGACTAGGGCCAATATTTTGCAAAACGTTGAAATAATGTGGTGAAGGGTTTAGAAGAAGAATTTCAGTATTGTAATATAATTCACATACTCAGCATCAAATTTTTGTTGTGTTAGAATAATGTTGAAATTTAAAGAAAGCAGAATTAATACTTTAGTATTAAAATATAATTAAAATATTAAGCATTCAATTTGAAAGATTCAGAAAGATTGTAAAAAACCTGTCCTATCGCGTAAATAAAGTGGCTACTATAAATTTATTAGCAGAAATTAACTATTGTCAAAGTTGGGATTGCTTCAAACATTTAATTAAGTTTTTGCTACTTTTATTATTGAATAGTATATTTTAAAAATTCCGGTAATTAGAATATGAAGGTTATAAGATAATATAATATACCGTACCAAAAAAATTGATTTGATAGTAATAAAAACTCGACAGTAGATTCTGTGGGGGTTTTATACCTGAAAGCAAACTTGATTAAATATATATTACTTGAAATGCTAATTTCACATGTTTTCAGTATGTCACAAATTAGTTATTGTATTGTTGCCACGTCATTGATTTCATTTTCCGTTTCTTACGACTTTGGTCAAAATACTAAGATGAATACGATAAGCAATCTAAACGAGCGTCTGGAGCTGTTCGCGGGATGCCTGATGCATCTTATAAACTTTGAGGGACTCGACTTCCTCCTATTTCAAAGTCCAGTTGTTTTGAGTAGGTACCTTGTCCAGCTTTCAAATCCAAACGCCTGTAAAAATGTTACGTCTCAACTTGAAAAATTTGACTGTTTAGATGAAAATCTCGGGAGAAACGTCCTACATAGTTCACCCCCACAAATATTTAAATATAACAGCCGGTTAGTAAGCCGTTCTGGAGTTTTAACCCATCAACCTTACGCAACTAATGACAACAGTTCATCTAAAAGAGAGCCTTTTGCGGCGTTTGAAGATTACTCGACCAAATCGAGACCCTGGTTTTGTGAAGCTCACGTGTTTCTAAAGCCACCGTCACCAAAAGATCCACTTTACAGTGACTATTTCTATTACATCAAAAACCAAGCATTGCCAAGCCTTTTAACGCCAATAAGTTTTACGGGATTTTGGAAAACCAGTAGTTTCTATCGGCCAACATCTAGTCGATATACGTACACTGTGATGATAGTGAAAGACAACGAGGCACCAATGACGCTTCCTTGACACAAAACGCTGGAAGAATTTGCAAGCAGCACAATCGAAGTGTTCATCAAAATGGAATTGTCGCACGTTTCAAACAATCAACAACTGATTCAAAAAGTATATTTGCTGGTTCGTGCCGCGACTGTTGCAAATATTTGCTTCAACAAAAGCATTTATACTCATGTCGATATAACTAATAACCTGAGTTCACAACCGATCCCGGAAATACTAAAAGGGTCTTTAGTTGAAGATGTAGCTGTTGTGGAAGTTGTCGTGCTAACACACATGGTCAAATATTTGAGAAAGTTGCAAAGGCATCAATTTTTGAAAGAACATGACCACAAAATATTTCAAGAATTGTTTCCGGATAGGCCTAATGAACTTGCAGGCTACTTGCAGACCACAATGCTGGGTTCAGTTTTCAAGAATGTTACGCTCCGGTTAAAGCATAGGGGAATGAATTACCTGAATCGATGGTACGATGACTCTGACTTGTGCGACCTTGCAGAGCAGCATTCATCCAAATGCAATTGTCACGTTGAGATAGGTATTCTACCTAAATTATGGATTAATTTTAAAACTGAATCTTTATTGCGCGCTCAGACTCGATTTGTTTTTGGGGAACTCAAATTTCATTTTGTAAGTTGTGGTGCCCTACCCAAAGGTGCCAACCTTCCTTTTGTTGAGTTGGTTGCTTCATTAGACGTGCTTACATGGATGGGCCTTCTCTCATCATGCCTGGCGTCGTTAACTCTGTTTACCCTCATTGAAATCTTTCGAGGAAAATTATTTACAAATCAGGTCAAAATTGTAGAAGGGAGCAGATATATTTTGGTTCTGTTTGGCTGTTTAATCGAACAATCCGTAGGGTGCATTCAAACCCTGGGAAGAACTCAAGCAATTCGATGGCTGCTTTCTTGCTTTCTTCTGTCGATGTTCATTCTGGCCAATCTTTACAAAGGCGACAACATTCTCAATTTGACCAGTCCAATACCTCCTGTCCCCATTCATCACTTTGATCAATTAATAGACTTTAATATATCAACATTTTCATTTGCGCACACTTTACCTGAGTGGGCCGTCGCAAAAAATGTAACATCAACTGATGGAATGCCGTTTTCTCAACACGTGAAGCTGCCCACCCAGATTTCCAAATATCTAAATTACTTGTTCTGGTCTATTGATAGATATGTTAAAATCCCTGTGCAGCCATACCTACCTCTTTATCTGAATGCTAATCAAAACAAATATCTAAATCATTCAAAAATTGTACAAAACGGAACCGGTGACACCCTTACAGAAACATTGAATTTTCTGGATCACATTTGTAGTAACGGGAATGCGGCACTCATTCTTAAGGAGACCTTTGCCAATCTGGGACGATCGTGGCTACAAAACACAGCCAGGGTACCGGCATATCTGGGTAAGGAAGTTCTTATTAACATGGCGAGTGGTTTCTTTCTTTGCAACAACTTCCATGTCAAATTTATTCAACGACTGGAGTCCCTTGTCTCGTCTGGAATTGCGGAATACTGGAGTAAGTGGATGGTGCAACGGTATCGGGCTTACGGTTATCGATTGAAACCTAATGCAAGTGAAAGGCTGCTGAGCAGAAAATCACAATCAGAAAGTAAAATAGAATCATTTGCTGTTGTCTTATTGGTTCTTGTGATTGGAATCGGAGCAGGGTTTGTATCTTTGATTTATGAAAAGTTTTGTGTGGCCACAACCCAAAAAATAGTGAACAAGCTAACTTCAGACAACATTGGAAAACGGTTCTCTGTTTCTATGAAATATATTAGCAGATACTTAAGAGTCAAATTTAGACGAATGTTTGATTGTCCTTCAATAATTTTAAAACTAAATGGTAAAGTTTTTAAATAAAATAATTTAAAATCATGTGTTGCTGAATATTGTTAAGAACTAAGAGATCATGGTAATTGATCAATATACCATTTAAGTAATAAATGAATAAGAATATTCATCCTTAAGAAATTTGTAAATTTTGACAGAGCACAATTAAGCGTGTTTGGCTATATATTCCTCATTTATATGCAATCTCACAGTTTCCATCGACGCAACTGAAGTCGCGATTTACCCCAGAAACAGCACCCACACTTTTTCAGATCAAATAGTAAATATAGGGACACTATAACAACTAATTATGTATGTGTATTATATCAATTTTTAGCAATTAGTTTATTCTGTCAATAAAAATGAATAATTTATTATAACTAAACTATTGTAATTTATTTCTTGCAGCAAAACATTAGAGCAACATTTCTAGCTCGGAGACATGTTTTGACAGCATAGTCGCAATTCTTCTCGTCTATGTCATTTTATGATAGGACATGATGAAAGACTATCACAAACAAAATTTTGGATTCCCTCTTATTGATTTGTCTCTGCTAGCCCACCCCTTAACTAAAAAATAGCAAAAATTGCGGGTTTTAGTGATCCCATAGATTCCTTTAAGTTTTTTACTTTATAAAAATCGGGAAACAGGTTTTTCACAAAATCTTGCCGACCTGGCCATTTTTCATGGACCATTCTCATTATATTTATCCACTTGACCAGTGCATTATTTGAATAATACATTGGCCTTAAACTCTCGAAAATATGTGCCAATGCCTTTTCAGTTTTATCCAGAATTAATGGTGATATTTATAATCTCCCAGTTTATGGTATTTTTATTACTGTTGGTGTATTAATTCTTTCTTTTTTTCACATTTCATTCTATTTTAATAAAATACATTTGTCGCAATAATACCCGACTTTCTCCAAAACAGGTTAAAAGAAGACTAAGGAATTATAGCACAGCTTTGGCGGATGAAAACATAGACAACAATCCTGGGAATTTTCCCGTTGTGACGGTTTTACGAATTGAAGCAAGTCTCACGTTGCCCCTGGTTACCCAGCTATTTAATTAAATACGATTTGTGCAAAATTGCCAAAGAACGCAATGATTTGGCGTCATCGTGGAAACTGAAGATTTTTCGGAATTCTTATCAAAATCTCACATTTGTTGGCGGTAAATGTTCAAAAGCTAGACTTGAATCTCAAAAAATGGATTCATGGATAGTAACTATAATTTTTCTTTACTTGACCAGGTGTCTAGTTTCCGGTGATCTTTTTACCATCGACAGTTCAAAACCAGCTTTAAACCAATCTATATTTAAAACTTCCAGTGATTTTTAAAGAAGATCAGAATATGGTACCTGGTATCAAAAGGAACATGCAATTTTCGTATCATCTCAACCTCTGTATCTCTGCAAAGATTGGAATTACTCCGCCACCACCGCCTTCATATCTCCAATCACTTTACTTAAAGCTTAGAAAGGCTTTTGCAGTATTTCTTTGTATATTTTTCATAATAAATATTGCTGAAGATGTTCAAGATCCTCCGTGGGTCCTTATCACAAATGACGATGACCTAATTTATAATTTCCACGAATGTGATCTGGACAGAAAACTGGTCAGCACCAAAAATGCTGGCTACTCTGCAGTTATTCTTGCGACATATAAAACTAAAAAGGAAATAAGCAATGGACTGCTATCCAGGGACCCTGAAGAATCCTTCCTGGATGTTCATCTTATCAATCCCTGTGATATCAAAATACTTTTAAATTAATCTTATCTTGAAAAAGGCGCCAATGTCAGAATTGAGGGTCCACCCAGAGAGAAAAATGCATCTTGCAAGCAGTTTTACTCTAAATCAATGGTGGATTACCTAAATATTTAAAACTATAAAATTGAAAATTAGTGAATGTTTAAATATTTTACCACATTGGGGTAAATATGGACTAATTACTCAACTGGGATACTTGCATTTTGCCTGCATCATATTTTTTCCCGTTGCAGTGATTGCAATTTTATATTCGTTATTCGTTATAAAAGACAGGTAAAAATATAAAGTAAATTATGATTGAAGAGGATTATTGATGGAATTAAAGTAAATAGCTCCGTTAAAATAAAAAGTCTGGGCTTAATTAAAGACATTCATTTAAGCTGGAAAGATCACATACAGTTAACAATAAAAAAGTGCTATAAAGTATTATGTTAAATTCGATCAGTTATTAAGTTAGTAGTAGGAAAAGATCAACTTAAGCTTCTATTAGAGTCTCTGTGTTTATCTAAACTGTATTACATGGGGATTTTTTGCTTCATGCTTCAAAAACCGACATTAAAGTAGCATGCAAACTTTTCAAAGCATGCGTTAAACTACTTTTACGAAATTTTTACATTAAAGATGATTTTAACGATTTAGGATGGCTTGACTTCTGTGAGTATAAAGACTTTTCTCTGATGTGCCTGGCGTTTAGAATAAATAAAAATGTTGCGCCCGTTGTATTTTGTGAAATGATAAATTTAAATGCTATGGAAACATTTGAGACTAGAAGTGGCACTTACACCAAAGTTGATAAAAATAAATGTGATAGCTAAGGGTATTAGCAATCAATACGTTGATTTGTCCTTTTTTCCTGCTTTTTGTGATGAAAAGAGTTATGAAAAACAAACTGTTGCTTTATCGAGGATTTTTTAATCGAGAAATTGAACCTGTGGATGATAACAGGGTTAACCATAATTTTCCGATAAGGAGTTATCACTACTGGTTTATATTGATATTGACGGGGATTGGGACTGTAAACAATTTAAATTTGGTATTTGGCGCTTTGACTTACCGGTTTTGGGAAATATATTTGGTTTGGGAAATGGTTGCTGATGATAATGCAAATGTGATTTGGTTTGTATCAAAATAATTTTCGTCGTTAAATCTTTTTTCTAGTTTCTTCATGCATATAGTTACTGTTTTAATTTTAGTTCGAAATATTGATATTTTGCTTATATTTTTGTTTGGAAGATGGGACGAGGGAACAAGAGGTGGAAGTGTATTTACGGAATTTATAATTTTTGGGAAAAACTTGGCTATTTATACACTTAAGTTTGTGGCTGTTGTTGTGGGAGGAATTCATCTTTGTTTATTGATTTATGGTTTTTGTGGTATATTTATATTTGATGCAAGTCCAAAAGTTTTAGGATTTTATTAAACTTAAAAATCTTGTTGGGTTTGTAAAAATAATCAGTTATCGTGTTGTTAGTTATTTTAATAATTAGTAACAATTGGGATGGAATAATTCCTGGCTTTCAAAATTGTATTTATTAAATGAAAACACAATAAGCTATGCTAAAAGTTATAATCAATAATTAATTGTTGTAAAGCAGGCTAAACTCGTTCGTTTTGTTTGCAATTTTGTGCAAAATCTGAAATCAAATATTCCATGCCATTCTCTGCAGGACTTCACGACTTTCGACCGAAGACATTCAAAAACCCGAGCTCAAAGCCAAAGCTCTTTCTTCTTTCAAACGATATCTAAAACATATTGTGCCAAAAATACAAAATATCAAGTATTCCAAATGTGCAAAGTACTGCTTCGTGCAAAGTAATGAAATCACTAAAAATGCAATGATGATGATGATTTTTGCATTTGAATGCTACGGTTGCTGTTTATTTATTGATGTTGATATGACTAATATTTAAATGATAAAAAAGAGTTTTTTTTATAAATATCGATATACCACCGTTATAATAATATATAAACGTAAATGCTTAATCAGATTTATTTATAAATTTTTAGATAATGAAACATTTCTAATGTCTTTGCAGCATATATCCAAATTTTCATCCCGTTTTCTAATATTGCTACAAGATTTATGATTTAGTATTGTTCCTCTATATATTGCCGAGTGAATTGAGACAATATGTAATGTATGCAACGTCAATGTAAATTCCATTTTGCATTCCATGTAAATATCTGGCAGTTGTGTAACTCCTTCAGAAAGATGAGCATCAAAACGCATATTCTTTAGCCACCTTTTAAACAGCAAAGTTCTTAGTCATGAAACTTTTAATGAAGGTTATAGTTGTGGCCATTTTGTTTGTAATCAGCATGCTCCAGGTAATTAATTAGTATTTACTTAATATCATTTATTCAATTTAAGAATACAACTGTCAGACCTGAAAAAAGGAAAACATTTCCAGGAGAAAAACAAATATTAGGATAAGATTGCCTCTCCCAACTATCATCTCAATATCTACATACCTGCTAAATTACACTAAAACTCTAATTATTATAAAAACATCTTTATACTTTTGCCAAAATAATATTGCTCCAAAAATATTTAAAGCTAAAGCGAAATAAAAAACATTTTGCTTCATCAGTACAATAAATTTTGCACCTGATAACTTGTATCTTTTTTGTTTCTTTTTTTGTCTGCATTCAGCCGACACAATAGGCAGTCAATTAGTTTTATCGTTGATGTCAATGTGATTTGGTTTTTGTAGCATGGGTGTAAAAATATAGATAATATAAAGTGGCATTGTTTTTTAATAAAAATCAACACATTTTGTTAGAACGCCGTTCAAACAACACATAAATCAGTTTAAAAACAAGAAGGCATCAAAAGTAGGAGCAACAATGAAATTGGCACTAAAACTTGCGGTAGCGGATGTTCTAATAGTGCTGTGCATGCCGCAGGTAATAATTATTTAAGTTTGTTTCTTTCAAGTATTTTGTTTTTGTTCAAGAATGTATTAATTTATTATTGCTCCAATTTAGAGGGCAACCTGTGCTACTACAAAACCGGGTCAAAAGAAAGGAATTACCTATAATGGCGATAGTTATCTTGGTGGCTGAGATTTCATCCTTACTTTGGTCAGTTTGAAGCTGGATGGAGATTGGACTAACTAATGTTTTTTTGCAAAAACTTTTAAACGTTTAACTTTCAAATTTGCTAAGTAATTGTTTTTAAAATCAAAAACAAATATGTGATTACAAAATCGATTGGCAAGCTAACGTTTTTTAAAAAGTAAAAACTTTGAAAGTAGAAATGTTATTGATAAAATACATAATAAATATAATAAGTGCAATATATATAAACATAACTTTAAAATATGAAAATCAAGTCAAATTAAAAACCTTTATTTAGTAGAAATTTATGTTTTAAATATAACAATTGTAATTTATAATATATTTACTAACAAGTAATAATGCATTTCATATGAGGATTGGGATATATTTTAGTAAAATCCTGTTTTGTAAGAAAACCATGAAAATGTTACTGACTTAATAAACCAGTGAAACCCAAATATTTTTGTTTCAGCTTTTTCTTAATGCTTTGAAAATCGCATTCAGAATAAAGCATTTTGATGTTCAAAATCGTCAATAAACAGATTATATATTTGAACTAGAAGAAAACATCAAAATATAAAGCATACATTTTCAGTATTTCATATTTCATTCATCATTACACTTTTGTATACTAGCTTATCAGGAAAACAAGTTGATGAAAATGACAAGAATCGATTAAAAAGTTGATTTGGAAAAGCTCTTACAAAAACTTTAAGTTCTTATTTGTTTCAAAAACATCTGTAATAGGATAAAACCTTATCATTCATATACTTGGCCTAACAATAACAGTAGGAAAAACTCATCTTGTCTATATTTTAATTATTATTACGAAGATGAGACTTAAAATCGTAGTTATGCGATTAGTTTGTTTTTGTCTGTCTGTCTGTCCGTCCGTCCGTCTGTTCGCGCTCTAACTCTTCAACCGTTTGGCCTACCACCTTCAAACTTCGTATATAAACTCCTTACGTCGTAAGCTTCATTTCCAGTGATTTTTAGCGTTCTTTGTCAACCATACTGGAAACCGCAGGTCAGCCAAGGTCACATGTTGACTTATGGGAAAAATTTTTATTACATATTTCGATAGAGGAGACAACTCTGATCAACTTTTGTCAAGAGACTACATGTCAAATATTACCCCATAGATCACCAGTGGTCAAAAAGGGGGAAAATGTTCATTGCATATTTCGCAAAGGGGTGAATACTAATCAACTATTGTTAGTGCGTCATGAGTAAAATCGTAATCCGGCATCGGAATAGGTCCAAAAGCGTGATAAGCGTTTTTAACATTAACGGGATTACGAGATTCGTTTCTTTCGGGATTACAAGATTCTTTTCTTTTGTAATTACTAGATTAGCTTTTTCGTAATTACGAGATTCCTTTCTTTCGTAATTACGAGATTCGTTTTGACTTGCTATTTGTTACGACACTCATC
>JAQFYG010002746.1:0-13916 GCA_034694325.1 Entomobrya corticalis
CTACGGCACAGCAGCAAGCACGAGTTTCAAATGTAATAATTTTTAATGACATGATGTCATTCATTCGCTCATTCATTCTCATCTTAATAGAATCTACTACCTACTTACCTACATGTACTTGCTGCGCTAATGAAATGAAGGAAAAATTCCAAAAATGATGACGTTGTTTAACAACAAGCAAACAAACATTAAAACTTTGTGCCTGTCATTACTAACGAACCGTCGTTTTCATGTTTTACTTTATGCTTGTGTAGCAGTAGTTGTGTTGTTGTTTTTTCTCGATTTCCAAATCTAGAAAGTAGGATACGTTAATTAATTAAATTGATATCACTTTATGTCACTTTTCCCACATTTTAATTTGTAACATTGCAGCTTTTAATTGTGATTTGCAGGAGTTTATGCGTCAAGTTTAAAGATAACCATACTTGAAGTTGACAAGCGTTTTTATTGATGTACGTATATGGTAAATTGCCACATACAAAGAATATAGACGATTAAATTACATACATGCGAGCTTGACTCTAGATGAATAGAACGAAGAGAATGAAAGGATTATTCCTTTTTCATCTTTTTTAATTTCTGTTATCCAATAAGTTGGAGATCAGTCATGGGGCAAAACAAGGTAGTTTTGGTTGCTGCTGTTTTGAATGTCATGTCTGCAAGAATATCTACTTGTCTACGAGCAGGCAGTCCCATATTCTCCTAATTCTCTTGGTTTTGACAATGCAGTGATCCAACTGCAATGGTTAGAATTGCATGTGCTATTAAAATCGTATATCATTTGGTTTTTGATATCACTGACACTGATACTATTTGCCTGTTTATGGGCAAAATATTACATTTCGCGGACACAGACGTAGAAGATGTAAGGAGAAACGAAATGCGTCTTTAAACACTAAAAACAATGCTGAAATAACAGACGACAAAATTGATTTTATTAATAAGTTTTGCTTTTGGTTGCCGTAAATCAATAATGATAATAGGAGACAGTGCGTGGTCGGATGGATGTAGATAATTAAGTTGTGGCGAGTGATCGTACATTTTCTATGAACTTTTGACTTAAGCACGTATTTACATTTAAAAATGCTTATGAAAACTATACAGACGCAAATATAAATAGTTGACAGTATGCTTATTTTTTAAAGTTTGATTGGTATTGGTGCCTTTTGTTTGAGTTATTTTTGCAGACAATATTATAAGCATATGCACTCTGGATGACCTTATAGTACAGATTCAAACTAAAGAATATTTAAAGTATTTCGCATAATATATGTAATATAAATAATCTAGCTATTGATACAATTTTATAGTGTTTTGCAATGTTATTACATTATAAACTTTATTTTCAATTTCAATGACAAATTACATCTGGCAGCTGAAACAATAAGGAGAATTTTTACTTTCGCATTTTATAAGATCCAATAATTTGGAGTAGTTTTCGGATAATCGTGTCGGGTTCATCAGTGTCCCTAATGTTCACTCGATCATGAACTATGGTCTCATACAAGAGAGAAATGGAAGCAATATCTTTTTGAAATGTGAATTCGACTGCTTTTTCATTTACTTCAGCCAGAGCCAGCACATCCCGCTCCTCCCATTGCCTATCACCGAGTAGCATTTCAGAGAAGAGTTGGGTGAAAAAGTTTTGCCGGGCCAAATACGATGGTCGTTTAATTTCGTAACATGCATCCACTGCTCCGGAGAGAGCTACCTTCAACGGATTGTCTTCAGGAAGCATGGATATTTTTGTAGAGCCAGTTGCTAGTACAATTACAGATGTTCCCCGGAGTAGCTCCAAATGTTGCTTTATGTCAATCGCCAAACTTAGACCGTTGTTTTTTATCTGATTCCAAAGCTGAGCAATGTTTTGAAGGTAGAGTATACCTGATCCAGCCCCAGCAGCTTGAGAAAACGCGTACTTAATTTTGGAAGGCCACTCATATACTGGTACGGAAAACAACATCTCTTCTCTTATACAATATATAGGGATTTTCTGAGACCTCAAGACTTCGGATATGATAAGATCATCAAAACTTATTGATGAGCTATCGGTATGAGACCACACGTAGAGGAATGAAGTGCTAGGATGCTGACCGTAGCTGGCCATCGAATTTTTCTTGTTATGCGACGATAGCTTCGTTATCATTTCTTTGATTGTCTCAACATCCTCTTGAATCAAGGGTTGCAAGTGATCTCCTAAAATTGGAGGTGGATTATATAAGGTGGATCCGAAAACAGCAGAATTTGATGGCTTCATCTTGGCCAGAGTAGCTTTCCAATCTTCTACTGTTACAGCAAAGCCGCTAAGATTCGGATTCCGATTCATGCGAGATGAATTACTGCTTCCATTGCGAATTGATCGACTCAAAGCATGATCAAAAGCATCCAGACATAGTTTGGCTAAATCAGCACCCGAAAATCCATTAGTTTGATGACTCAGCCGGTGTAGAAAGTCTTTTTCAGGTCGTTGTTTCCAATCCTTCACATGAATTTTGAGAATCGAATATCGACCATGTTGATTTGGCGGAAGAAACTCCAAATATTTATCAAATCTTCCGGGACGACGGAGAGCGGGATCGATTGATTCCAAGCGGTTGGTTGCAGCAATGACGAAAACCTTTCCTTTCGGAAGCTCATCCATTAATCCAAGCATTGTTGTAACAATTGTAATATTGGCCTGATTCATGTAAGGTTTATCACGCGATGGGCAAAGACCATCCAATTCATCGAAAAATAGCACACAAGGCTGCATCGATTTGGCCTCTTCAAATACTGCCCGAAGATTAGCAGAACTCTGGCCAAAATACATGTTGGCAATATCCATTCCTTTTCGATAGATGAAGTTGACGGGCCTTCCCAATTGTGTAGTTAACTCATTGCCCAAAGCTTGTGCAAGGCGGGTTTTCCCAGTACCTATTGGGTTCCATATAATTTTTGTATCAAATTAATTATCTATCTACTACTAATAACATTCTATTGTTAAATTATGTTACATACCAGGCGGTCCATAGAAAAGTATTCCCTAAAATAAATAAAAAGTTAATGGTTAAAGGTAAGAATGAATAAAAATTATTCATTCTTCCATAAGCATACTAAAATTATAAAAATATTAGTTTCCGCATATACTTTTGGTGGATCCATGTTAAATCGTTTCTTTTGGGAGTTTCCACTACGGATCGCATCAATTACGGCAGTTTTGAGAAAGCTGGTTGAATTTGTGAAAGAAAGCAATTGAATTAATCTCACATTGTTTTCAAGTTTGTTATATATATGATTTTGTTCATGAAATGCCAACTTTGTGGATAATGACTGTTTTTGTAGTATTTACTTGACTTGTTGTTCCAAACCCCCACAATCCTTGAATTTGATTTTGTCGGATTTATTTGTTGGATATCGTCCAGGGCCAGGACCAGGAGGTTTGTAGGATGCGTTAGAGGGTGAAGTATTTGGAATCGCATTGGGTGTTCCTACATTGGCCACACCAGGTGCTTGCGGTTGTGACGGAGCCAAGAGCTAACGAGGACAATTATTTATATTATGTGAAAACCGAACATCTAGAAGTTGAACTTTTTATATTTTTTCTATAAATAATTTCTAGAGTTATCGCCTTACGGAAGCATCAAAAACTGTTCCTTGTATTGGTGGAAAACTTGGGTTGTTTGGATCCGTAACTTCAATTATACCTGACGGTTGGAGTGAAAGTGTTGTTGATGAAATACCATCTCCATTCTGGCTAGTGCTATTTTCCTCGTTCTCTTCTTCATCATCTGACAGGTCATCATCATCATCATTCGAACTTGCTGCAGTTACGCTTGATTCATCTGTGTCCTTCGGGTCCAGGTTTTGGTCATTTCCCTCAGTACTGTCGCCCATTTTGAATCCTTTTCAGATAATTTGTCAAATGAAATGCATTTTCTGTCTTATAAATTAACTGTTTTTGATTTGTGGATTTACTTACTACTAGTTATAATAAACAGTTATGAAGATTTTATGTTGAAGACGGAACCACGAGCCTAAACTAAGATTTATAATATTTTTATTTTAGTGCCTAATACGTGTTTTGCCGACACGGAAATCTACTAATTTTCATATTCTAGAATCAAAATAGTTTCCACAGCAAAATACATGTCCCGGAACATAGGAAGAAGTTCCCCTCAGCTCCGAGTTTTCTGAACATTGGTAGACAGGGACTTGTTGCCATGCTGAATCGAAAGTCTACCAACTTTCAGAAAAATCGGAGCTGAGGGGAACTTCTTCCTATATAAGCACATGCCCTTCTAATTTGTGCATTGATAACGCACACATCAGATACGCTTCTGTTTAAATACGTTATAACACTAAGCATATGCTGTGGATTATTTGGATTTCGTGTTTCGGTCATTAGGCCAGTGGTTTAAAAGTGTCTAAAGCTTTCATAACATCATGAAGTGAAGTTTGACCTTTTGACTCTAATGTCGACGTGATTTAAATATTTATTATAAATGGATGCCGATGCATAACCCTGTGACACTTAATTTTATACCTGCAATACACCATTATTGTAAAGATATGGTATAATGTAATGAAAGGAAAAGTTAAATATTGGCGAATAAATTAAAGTTCGTGGAAATTCCTATGCTAGTCCCAGAAAATGTGCAAACCCGTATATACGGTTGAATATATTCAACTCATAGAGAAATGTTTGCAAAGTACGCATGTCAAAGATTATCTGTTTAAAAAATATGCACAATCTCGACTTTTCCGTCAATTATAGACCCGTCCCATTATTATTCCGTAAGCTGATTGATGATGGACGTTTGGCACATTAAAACTTCATAGCATCTTGTTCCATGGAGCACGCAATAAGAATACAGAATTAAAGCTTTTGTCATGTCATGCCTGTTTTGAAATCCCATCTGAGAAACGGTATGCCATTACAGAGAGCAAGGTCCACAGCGACTTGACCAATCTATTCATTCTTACTTCTAGAATCTAAATGTTATTGCTTCCGCTTTTAGTATAATATGTAACTTTTTAAAGAGTAGTTTTAAGAGGATCGCGGAAAAAATATATTGCAAAAATCGTTGATTTGTACTATTTCATATTGGTGTATTTAATCTAGAATACATTCAACATTATTGCCATAATTTGATTTTACTGACGTAAACAAGTAAGTGTAAATACTAAAATCTATACATATGGATTTTTAGCAAATTTTCAGAAATAAATATTCTGTTTTTGCAAGCGTGTCCTGTTTTTTATTTGTCATAATAATATGCAGAAACAAACGGAGAAAAGACACTACTACGACAAACCTGCAAATATTATGTGCTAAAATTTGAGTTGGACTTGTTTTCAAAAATCAAATTTCAATTGCAAATATGTAATTTGAGATATGACTGTGAAAATTTTTACTATAAACATTTCATTGAACTCCTTCTTTATGACGTGCCGTTTTATTTACACACGGTTCACGTGCGGCTTGCTTATATCATTTAAAATATGTTTTGACTTTGAGGTTTATTGTTTGCTTATGATAAATATTTATCTACTTTCCGCCAGGGAAAATTCAAGTTCATATATTATTGCGGTTTAATTTAGATTGATGTATTAAAATTAATTCAGATTCCCATTTCCTTTATCTTTGTCGCCACAAATGACTCAATATTATAAAAATGCGTACATAATGAATGGAGCGTTTCATCGATAATAATGAAATAGTTTAGCCTTTTCTTATCATAATATTAAAGATACATTTAAGACTGCAACCATGTTACTTCCTTCCTATATCTTAAATATAAAACTAAAAACTATGTCGCTCAGCGAGAATAATATCAATGTGCATATACCAATTGTGTCAGTCGAACAAGGAGTAACGATGAAAGTAAAAATATGATGCAATGCTTAATGTGGCATGAATTTTACATTGTCAATTTGGCTTGGTGAGATGAATATTCAATTGAAAGCAACAGTAGGCCACCACTTTCTTATATTACTTGCATTCTTACTCAGATATACTGGTTGTGTTTGCTCATGCGTTTCTAAAAATCGTTGTCATTGTTGTTATTATTGTTTGTTCGATGACAAAGATAAACTGGCGAAACGTATATCGGGATAGAATATTATATTTTCAAAACTTAAAGGTACATTATATGCCCATCGATAATATAGCAAATTTGATTATGCTGATGTTGGTACCAGTATTATTGCTGCAATTATCGCTAAAAGTATCTGTGTTGGTTTAGGGCTGGGGTTAACAAGGCAGCTGTGAGGATGACATGAATAATTGACTTATGAAAGCGATGAAGTATTAGGATTCTAGTATATGAATAATGATTGAGAGAATCTATTTGGAGACCATACATGCTGCTGATTCAAGAAGTAAATGACAACGTATGAGCTTAAAAGTTTCATACTGCACGAGCAGAAAAGCTACAATATGTTTGATATTGCAATTTTTAAGTTATTGTAAGTATGTACATCAAATTGTATACAGTACAGAAAAAGCGGATTGGCCCAGTAAACATATAAGGTGCAAAAATACATACCTATACAAATTACTATAAGAAAAGAGTTTTTCGATTACATTTTGATTTGATTTTATTTCGATAATTTTTAACCTACTTTTTAAGCAAAAGCACCAACAAAAAATTTCTTTTTATTTACCTTGAAATTCACAGACTTGATTTATACTGATATTTATAATGACTTCGGTTAACTGCCCAAATCACTGCAATGATGCGTAATAGTTTAATTGGACTTTGCTGAGTATGAGTATGAGTATTTACGCATTTCAAAAGGAAGTTATAAATAAAACGATGCAAACTGCAACAACTTTGTTTCAGCTGAGCATACAAAAGAGTTGCATATACTTTTTATGTAATAAGCACAATATATGCGTTATTATAATATATAGAAAAGCAAACCGAAAACAAAAAAGAAGTATATAGGGTTTGCCACCTAAAAAGGCTGAAGGTAAAAGTGTCCAGATCCAGATGAGTGACTGCTGCGTACTACAGGTGAGCTTAATAGAGATACCCGTCGGCTGTTTGGATTGGAATTGACAAGTAACATTGTTGAATTAACTCAGAGCCTTTGTTCAATGATAAAACATTGGATGATAATGATAGGACCAATGGAATATAAAATGCTCTGTTACAACTATACTAGTGTAAATACTAGTTACTTGAATTGAATCGTAAATCTGAATTGATCATAACTTTTCAAGCTCAAAAAAGGTTTTTTATAAAAATTATGCTTATGAGGTTGATAACGAAACTTGAAATAGTTTCTCTTGTAAGAAATGACTAATGAGTAAGATAGAATAAGATTAGAGATAAGCACTTGGCGAACCAACAAAACTTTTAGTTCCTTAAACTGTATGTAATAAAATATAAACGAAAATCTTGCACAAATGACAAACATACCTAAACAATGTGATAAAAAGAAATTGTTAATAAAGTGTTTGTACACCGAATATGTTTCTCTAAGCAAAGTCTTCTTGGAAAGAATGCTTATCGAACAATGAGTTTACACATTGAAAAGTGGGATAATAATGATTGTTCACTTTTTCTTGCATGAATTTATTTAAAGTGATAAGCAGGTAAGCAATGCATTGCTTCATTGTGGTAAAGGTAGTATGATGAATGAGCAAACGAGATATCGATTCTTCTGTTTCTTTTCTTTCACTAATAATGCAAGTCAAAGTCAAAAATCAAACGGTGATGCTTTTTCCACCCGAGTGTTTCGCTCAAGAGAATAATGTAGCTTTGCAAGTGCTTTGTTTTTACTTTTACTTATTTTGATTATGCTGACTGCTGTTGTGAGTCACCTTTTGATTGCGAGTTCAACTCACGTTATATATTGTATCCAGTTTCGATTTGAGTTATAGTATATATGCTGCTATGCTCCTCTCTTTCAATAATATCAGCTTATCATACTGTTATTCTTTTCACTACAATATACCATGCTTCTTGAATGTAATTATTATTGCATTCAAATACAATAGCAAACACGTCAATATTTTGCTTCATTACTAACTACCAAGAACGCATATCATCATCCTTCTACCTTATCAATCTTCCTAAAAACCTGCCATCCACTACTTGCACGCATCAAACCAGCCACCATCACTATTAACTGCATTTCAAAAAAATATATTTTGCTAGTCATCAAAACTTGCACAGAAACATGACATGATATCCAGATTGAGTCATCGTGTATTTTTTAAAAATCGGTTTGTATTCACTTGTCACTTGTCAAACGTTCATATGAGTAATTGTAGGCACTACTAGCATGCTTATAATAATAAATGTTTCATACATGCGTTTGCGTACGAATACTATTAGCCCAAATAATCTGAAAATGCATCAGAAGAAAAAAATCTAGAGCAATATCGTAGACAAAGACAAACCAACAAGGACATTACACTATGCAAATTAACTGCGTCATTAACAGCGTTCGTCGGGATCTATTGTCAGCGTGAATTGCTATAAAGGCACTAATAACATGGTAATTGGAGGAACAGTTATATGGTCTGCAAATGAACAAATTCGCCACACCAGGATATATTACAATTTTTATATCCCAAGTTGGTCGAAAACGCTTAACTACTCACGTAGTAGTTACTTTTAAAAAGTAGTAGTAGTGATGATGTGTTCTGAGTTATTAGACAATATCATGTATGTTACAGGTCGTAGAAAATTTAAGTTCAGACTTTCATAGGTTAACAAAAATGTGATGAATACGTTTAATGCACATGCAGCCCTTACCTCTCCATTTTGTTGTACCAATTAGTTGTTGAAAGGTATCAGTTAACCAAGAAGCTCCTGAATCTATGAACGAAAGAGACCTCCCCAACGAATATACATCTTCATAGAATGGGATTCTAGTTAGGTCCAACTATGAGGAAGTTGCTATAATATTGAGTCAAAATGGATAAAAATCTTTGTTTGTTTTTTATCATTATTATTAATAATATTAAAGCAGAACAACGAGTTAAATGAGATTTCTCAACTGTCTGTCTGCTACTCTTCTCCGACTTGCATGCAAGTATAAAGAGATACCTACAACAACCTTTGGGTTTGCGTTTGTTACGGTTATAAGGAGTAGCCGGTAGGATGCCCTTTTCTTTAAAATCCAACAACCAAATGGGGCCCATTAGCATTCATGTCTTGCATTCGAACATATTCACAAGTTTAAAGTTTTGACAGATCAGCTTGTTTGATTGCTTCAATCGTTTAAGATTAAAAATATTGGTCTAACAATGTAGGATGCTATATAGGCATAGGAAAGTATGCGTAACCCTTTGAAATGCAGACAGAAGTTTTAAAAATTTCAAATCAAATGATCTGCCTATCAAATCGACAAAAAACAAATTCAATAATGTTATTGTTATCGTGTGATCGTATGACGAATAACTGCAATAACTAACCGTGGCCAACCACTTTATCTATTACTGCAATAATTGCATTATGAACAAGCGATAAAAAGCATGACTGTCGAGTCGATTTCTAGGATGTTTGTTTATGTGAGGATGCGAAAACAGATAATAATATGATATGCGTGAAAAAGAGCCGAAGTGCCAAACTCTACGTGATTTTCATATGCTAGGATATGCTGTACTAATTGTGACAATTCAATGATGCTGAAATAAAGGTGTGAAATCTTGATAATAATATGTGTTTAAATTTTCGAACAATTACAAAATATTTTATTCAACGCAACGAATAATTAAATTGGTATTGGTACATTTTTCAAATATTTATTATACATAATTGTATATATATCACCAAACTGATGTGAAATATGTACTCTGAATTTATTCGATCGAAATTATCGTCGCTTTGAGAATTCTTGAGGACAATTTGGCGGTTGGACGGTCGAACAAAATTAAAAGGAAAATACACAAGACATTTTTACATTTCACATAAAAAAAATTTAATTACAAAAGGTGCAGACTGCGATTTAGTTATTTGACAGTTTCAACCAAATTAAAACTTAGATTACAATTACTTTAAAAATTCACAATAGAGAAATTACTTTTAAGCACAACATATATGAATATTATAGTTTATAAATTAGGTAGCTAAATGATTTTTTACATGAACGAGTTTATTTGTATGCATTGGTTCGTTTGTATCAAGCCGATATTACACGGTCTGAGCCATTTCGTGATTAATATTTACATTTTTACAATGGTCAAAATCACATAAGATATTTACAATAATATTTTTACACTATTGCTAAATTTTTTATAAAATTATTTATTATTACACTGACAAAATACAAAAACTGGCACACGAGAATTCAACAGCCATGCTGAGGATTTATGGCTGAAAACAACCAAAGTTTTCCTGTCATGGATTAACCTTATTTTCTTAAATTGTAATGTAATACTATTAAATTATTCGTTAACATATTTTTACTTTTATACAGTACATCTTCTAACTGGCTATATTTAGGTAATTCAATTTAAATATCCCATCTCCAGGTTTGCATAAAATAATTATTCACGCAAAGTTTTGATATTAGACCATAAAAGCTTGAATTTTTTTACCTTTCTAGCTTGATTAGATTTTGGAGAAAGTAAAGCAGACAATTTACAGTAACTAGAGAGTTCTGACACATTGTCAGATTTATCTTTGCAAAATTTTGTGTATCTTTGTTTCAAAGCTTTCAGACAAAACTAAAACAACGCTAATTTGACATTCTCAGACCACAATAGTTGCATCAGGTTTCAAAATTAGCGACCTACTGTACAAAATATCTTCATTAGAAATTGCAAAATTTTTTAGCACGCTATAAATATTGGTCTAGATACACAACCAAGCGAACCTTTATTGAAAATGTTAAAATTTACTACAAATAGTACCATAAAATATAATTATGTATATAGGTATGCTAATGCCTATTTAGGTTTTTATTATTTCCCAACACCTTGATAATTATCTTAAGTTATCCCAAACTTATCAATTTAGCTATAACAAACTAAAAAGATGATAAAATTACGCATTGCGCATACATGCCAGAGCAGGTTAGGTTAAACATTAAATGAAGCCACACGTACCAAAAACAAAATTATACATTGTTGTAAAACACTTTGTCTCGTACCTTGAATACAAACACGTTTTTACAGAAAAGCACACAAACGCACAAAGCTGTGGAAAGATTTAAGATGGAACGTGAGCATTTCTGCTGATGATAATGGTCACCAATTTACCATTGTTGGTTTAACCACAAGCTTAACATATGAATGAATATATATCATATCATACACAAAAACATATCATACTTATTTTCTTTCATATAATAACAATATATTCATCTATATAGTTATGTTTGACTGTGACGAGTTGAAAACTTGTAACAAGTCGGAGCAGCGTCTTCCTAAATCATTTACAATGAAGTTAAAACGCATCAACCTTTTCCTGCTCGAGCTCCTGCCAGTCACATCTTGTAAACCTGTTGTAAAACCAGCACAGCCGATTTTCACATTATTATACCTCACACCACATAATAATGATAATGTACTTTTTGTGGAAGTTGATTTAGACTTGAGACATGGCGTGAGCATTTGGGGATATCACAAATACAATATTATGCAGTTTATGAGTACACGTTTTTTCTTATAGGTATATGCAGTGTTTCCCTATAATATTCCCAATGTCAGGGCTGTTTTGTGCGCTTCTGCAAGTAATCATTAGGGAAGATTTTCACTCAATTTTCTGCTTTTATTACTTCACTCTCTTTCAGCTACTGGCTACACTCTGGCTACTTGAATTTCTTGTGGTTTGGTTTGTGGCAACTACTGTGAAGGACCGCCTTCCTCTCTCTTATTTCCACGTCTTCACTCTTTCAAACTAACTAGTTGTTTTACACTTTTTTTGCTTTTAGTCTTTTGTGTTAAAGTCCGAACAAAACGTATTATTAACTAAATTACAGGACACATATAAAAAACTAAAAGGTTTGCGAGGTTTGAACCAGTTTTCCTACTTGTTTTTGTAAAATTAAATAAACATTATTGCTTAAATACATAACTATTCGGCATAAACATTATAGGACGCCCACACAAATATCAAATTAATTTGTTATTATTGTTATTACTAAAATTACCTATTATTAACTGAAAATTAGAGAAATACAAGGGATGTGTATAACGACAAGTGAGTAGGTGGATTGTAAACTTGGAATATAAAAAAACGAATTTATTGCTGCTTGATCGATTGCACGCACAAAATGCAGGTATAATATAGGTATATATATATTGCATTTTTTGGAAATGTAGCAGTTTGTAAAAGAAAATAGTTTAATTGTATTCATGGCTGGATGCTGATCTTTGGGCCTTTGTAATATATTTGCATCTATAAATAATACACCGAAGGGAGACTTGTGTCTGTATACAAATAGGAAATAAATATTGCGTACATCATACCTATTTACGAAAACGTAAATCTTCCATTGTTTAGTTTTTGACTTTTACGACCATGTAGAGTGTGTCACACCGTGCTCGCATAAGCTGCAAGTTTTTTGCTCATCTTCTTTGAATAGACCTCGTTATTTTCTATCGGTAACGTGTTTTTAAAATAAACGTTGCATGCCATATTATTTGCTCTAACTGTCCACCAAACTCGCACAAAATCGTATTACCTGACCAGCACTGCTTTCGTCATTTCAATAATGCATAAGGTTCTTTATACTTTGTACGTCATTCTGTGCACACTACGGATGAACATTGGACATGAAAAACTTTTGCATGTTTTAATAATAATAGATAATAGTAAGGTTCCTGCGTGGAGTCAAATGTTCAGGTCTAAGAAATTCGCTATTCGCATGACAAAAGGTTTTATGGTAAGCGCCTATACTGCATTCGGCACACAAACTTATATACCTCCAGGCCAGTTTTTTCATTCCTATTGCCAGAGACGGGGAGTGAATGTGTTATGCAACAGTTTATGACCACGGTAAGTAACAAAACGACAAAATATCTGACATAATGATGTGAGAACAAGATAACACCATTTTAATAAGGTGCATGCGATCATGACAGTGTACCCATGTATTAGCAAATAGTTGGCACTATTGTTCCAAGCTTTACCGAGATATTTTAGATTTTACGACATGGATACACAGAAAAAAACTATCAATTTCACCTATTTAAGACAGTTATATAAGCTGCTTTGCAAATTGTGAGTTATATAGATGAAGCCAGACATTAAAAGAAGTTTGTTGATGATAAATTTACCATAGGTGAGCAAGAACATTTTAGTTGTCGGGTTGAATCTATTTACAATTTTTAAAATCTCAAGAAATAAAATCTTAACTTAGGACAAGTTTTAAGATATACAAGTTGGAGTTGGGATGAGATAATAAACTGATATAGATATATTTTGGAACTACAAAAATGCTTAATGAAATGTTCTTCTCATCCTTCTTCAACACTCAACAACGTGGGAACTTGGAGATCTGCAGGTACTCATCCAAACAAAAGTGTACTTTTACCCTTGGGTTGATGTTGACAAAGAAAATTAATAATTGTTATTTCCGCTAAAAAATAAAACTATTTGAACTATTTTACATTAAAGCTTGCATAAAGCTACAGTACATTAAATTCTAATCTATTACCATTGGGTTTTCCAGCGCGCTTCAATAATATGTGTATCCTCTTATCTTTAAATATTTACCTTGCTAAATATTAAAGCAAAAAGTCGGGATTTGCAAAATATTTGCTCAATGAGTTATTTTTGGCAACAATCTTTGATTTGTGAAATTAAACTATATGTATATCTTAAAGCTGTAGAAATATGTAAAAATACATTCAACATTGCTAAATATTAATAATTGCATCGTAAATATAGCATATTCGCAATAATGTTGGGAATGCAATGATATTTTTACTTTCTAAATAGCACTCAAATCAGTAGTAAAACCTAGACTTT
>JAQFYG010002747.1:0-13910 GCA_034694325.1 Entomobrya corticalis
TGTTTTGTTGCACATGCACAAAATTATCAGGACAGACTGTTGCTGCAACTTACGATCTATGCCAGAAAGATTTTATTCAATGACAATTTCGTTACAGCAGATCAGGCCGAAATATTTTAAAATTCATGTGATCGTGAAGCGCTGTTACAGTGTGTGCTTTCGATCTAAAATATTTCTAAAAACTTTTTAAAAGTAAAAACTACGTAATATTCTGGCAACTTTTTGGCATCAAATTATATGAGGTTTCATGATGTACGATGTACAATACAATGTATTTACAATTTTTCAAGTTTTCTTAATATGCCATGTGGTTGTTGGTGGATGACGCTAAAAACGTGAACGTGGTAATGTACTATAGGAAGAAAGGTATTTTATATCATTGAATGCTACCCCTTATGTATGTACACAAGTATATAATACAGAAACATAGAATTGGAAACAAGGTATTGCATTCTCCCACAAAATTTCTTCACGCTGTTGTTTAAAACGGCTGCTGTGCTGTGCTGCCATTTTACATCCAGCTTTTTTCAAGCACCAAACATCATCATTATCAAGAACGTCATGATCCACACTCTAGCAGCAAAGGAGCATCAATTGGATTCACAACATCATAATATATGCACTCACGATAGTCAGCAAGTTTTATTTTTCACATCAGGGAAGTCAATGCTACTCACAATCACATCATTAGTCAGACTTTACGTACTCCTTGTGAGTAATCTTGTGTAATCCTCGCGTATGTGATTTAAAAGCTGACGAGAAGAAGAAAGATGTAATTTGTTGATGTGATGTGATCCATCCGTTAAACGTGTGTGCTGCTTACTTGAGTGTGTATTTCAGTAGCAAGGAATTAGTTGAGTTGATTTGATTTACAAAAGATAAAAATAAGACAAGTCATTGAAAAACAGAATCTAGTGGGATGTGATGTGACTGTTCAGCGTCTTTTTGACTTTAGTATTTTTCACGGTATATAGTTGATGTCAGAGTGTGATATGCGGCGGTACACCAATTTGTTTGGTGGAAAGACGAGATTTATTATTGTTATTATTATTTATACAATAAAGAGATTCAATTGAGGGAATACAAGTATATGTTTATATGTAGGAGTGGAAAGGTAGAAAGATGTTTTCGGAAAAATGCGCGTAATGTAGATAGCCAATTTCATTTTGTAAAAAAGTTAAAGTTAAACCTTTAACAGCAACAACAAGATATGAGAGGGGAGAGGCTAAAATATATAAATAATGTTTTAACAACAGGAATTGTAGTGACGACCAAACAATCTTGTTGCTGTAAAAGAGAGAAAAAAAAGAGTAAAGAAAGCAATGAAAAGGAAGGAAGGAAATCTGCTTTTTACACAAAGGGGAAAAAAGATGAACATAAAAGAAAGAGAGAAACTGAGGGGAATTAAAGATGAAAACTATAAGAGAAGAGAGATGAGAAAAAGACCGAAAATCGGATTCACCGACAGAGGCCGACCTACACATATACTCAGGCAAGAAGGAAGGAAGAAATAAGACTAAACACATATTATATAGATGATGGAGTAAGATGCGTCTTTTTGTGTATAAAGTATACTTTTCATCTATGTTTATATGCATACTCGTATGGTAAACTGCCATCATGTACATTGATGCAATAGTTTTATATACTTTTTCCTGTCTACTCTAAAAACTCGTGTATGTAGTAGGTTGGAATTTCTGGAATATTATTATAAGCGAGGGAGACATTCAAGTAGTAAACTAGGCAGTAGTAGAGAACTAACGGAGAGAGAGAGAGAGAGAAAGCTCAACTCACAAGATGTGAAGTGAACGAGCGAATAGGGAGAGGCAGCACTAAGCAGCGTACTACAACAGGCCAAGCGTCAGTTCAGTAGCGGCGGCAGTAAAAAGAGAAGAAAATGGGAATGTTGTTGGAATGGGAAAATGGTTTTGAGAGAAGAGATTCACTTTTCTGCTGTCAGACTCAAACCTTTCTCTTCTTCAAAAAAGTAACATGGAAGAGCGGAGTTACCGTTAGTAGTTGATAGATAAATATACAAGTAGTGGTGGTAGAGAAGGTGGTATACTAATGCTACTTATAAAGGTATTTCGTGGAAAATACTTGTGTGTGTAGCAAAGAGGTTCACGCTCTCTCTCTATCCCTCCATCTCTTTTCACTGACTGCTTATTCACTTTCTTTCGAAGCATTTAGGTATGCGCTAGAGGTATCCGGAGTGAAAAGCTATATTATACTTTCTCCTTTCTCTCTGTTGCAGGCGTCATCATCAGAATATCATGCAAACAACACAACAGAATAGCGCAGTGGAAGCAGCAAAAACGTATTCTAATGGAATAACATGGCATAAAAGGAAACGGATAGTGTATTATATTGCATTGCAATTTTGCTTTAAGAGCAAATAAAGCCAGTAGTCTATTATATATGCTTATAATATCAGAGGAAAATTGAGATATATATGCATATAGACTGGCATATGAGTAGTGTGGAAATGATGAAAACGGAAAGGAAAGGTTATACGGTACTTTTGCTAAATCTTGCTGTACTGATAGCATGTACCGTGTCAAAATACATACTACAGGCGGAAAAGTTTCTTATATAAATATTTATGTACATGTTATAACTTGAATGAAAATCAGATAGAATTATACGATTATGGTATACTACCCATAGAATCCGGCTAAAACTAGCTTTAGAAGAAAAATATACTGAACATGAATGCATTAGATTACTATACGTACTACACAAAGTAAAATATTTTCTAACTCAGTTGTAGGTAGTATGCTGCTGTTTTTGTGGTTTTGTTGGTAGAGATAAAATGCATGATCATCTCATGAAACATCCACATTTTATGAAACTTATACTGTAACAACTTTACCAATTCTTGTTGTATTGTGTTGGTTAGTCATTTATTCGTTTTTTGAATGCACAGATTAAATCAATTGTGCAAAGCAATAAAGTATGTGCACATCAATAAGCTTATCTAGTTTTTCTTCATTTTGGAATAGCAGAAAGAGATAATCGTATTTTCGTAATGTAATCACAGTTGAATTTGCCACGCATGCTTACTTACATCTCACACGAAAAACTATTATGCTGATAGTTCACATGCTTGCTGATGGTTTAATTTCTGTAATTTTCTATTCACTCATAATATTTTGTGTTATTTTACTGATTTTGTGGAAATATTATTAGCTTTGTTGTTCGTTCTTTTATACCAAACACGGAATAGATTAGAAAGGAGTGTTAAATACAAAACATAATCCTAAGTTTTGATATTTCAGTATATGGGAATGTACATTTAATATTTAATTAACTTTCAGCTTTTTAGGCAAGACATACACATGCATAATTGATTAAGGAACCGCTACGTTTGTTCTTTGCAGGTTAATAATTAATCGGATTTTCTTGTATATTAGACTCCCATTTTATTTGCTTTTCTCGCAAAACATTTACTCAAGCTAAGCTTCTTCTTCTTTTTAAACAAGCTACTGTGTAAGCAAATATCTACAAAGGAATAATAAGGTCAAGCAAATTATTTTGCATGTCAATTTTGACAGCGTGGCAAAGTCCATGGAAAATTTCGTTTTTGAAGGAACACACGAGTATCAAATCACGTATTCTCCCTGTGACTGTAAATTCATCATCAATCATCTATAGAAGCTTGCATTGTGTAAAAATGTGTAATGAATTATCAAAAATATAAATTATTTTTAAACGTAAAATCGTCATCCCCATTTTGATTCAGTAAATGGTATGTTATCAATATCAAGATGCGAAAACCTGAATGATATTGATGAACGTCAAAAAATATGGCTTATGAACTTTTGAGTTTTGACCCCGCATATCTGAAAGTAATAGCGAAAGGATGATTATATTGTAAAAAAACTTTTTCGAGATATCATAACTCATCTTTTTCAATTTTATTCAATGCAACCGCAAAATGAAATGTGATCAGCAAAATGCCTGCTACTATTAATGTCTGTAATGATACGAGCATACTTACCCATCATTTGCTCACCCACCCTTTAAAAAGTGCAATATACATTGTGGGTATGTATATTGCTCATTTTTTGGCTCTGCTGCCAATTTGTCAGCTCCACTGCAGATCTACTTTGTTGTAGACAAAACGTAATGACACTTTTCTGTTGACGTAGCACAAAAATGACACAAAAGCGTATAAGCTCTTGTTGTGATACGTATCTGAACTTTTGAAGGTGTTACTAACCATTCAAAGCCAATACAATATCGCATCAACTATACTCAACAGCTTCAATGCAATAATAGATAACTCTTTATCTTGTTTACTTGCAGATTGTTAAAATAAAAGTTTTTCTTTATCGATTTCGCTCCAAAATACCTAATATATAAATACCTAATATACCTACTACGTATTTTGTACATGTACGAACTTGAGAGAATATAGAGTAAATTGATTTGTATATTGCAAAGGTTGATACTTAGGTAGATTAAAATAGGTATATATCAGCTTTTACACGAGCTAAAAAATGTTAAGGTTGAACCAATGCTTGTTTTATGTTTTATGCCTGTAATAAAAAGCATGGCCTTGCTGAATTTTAAAAATAAAGACCACCGTAATGCATCATTATAATATTCATGCTGAATATACGCAGAACCTTTGAATCCGATTTTACTTTGTAAATAAATTTATTTATAAACCCTTCACAAAACATAATATCGTATAATTTAAAGCAATTTAGTCATCATATCAGGCCAAAACTGCTGCGTTTGTAAAATTGCTGAGCTTTGCATCTTTTAAAATCTTATAATATTTTCATATTTCTACAAATGTTGAAGGCATAAACTTGAAAACTGCGGGTAAACAGTTACAGCGACTAATACTACACAGGTACAAAGGTGTCTTATGTATAATAACATAAATTTATTTACCAGCGCTACTTCGTTCATAGCATATTATGGTAGTAGTTGTAAATATCTACCTAAATAAATACCACCACCATCTTTTAGGATGATAAGATGAGTAGGAAATATTGTGATTCTTGCTTGCCATGTTTTACAGTGTGATGATGTGGCTAACTTACTGCTACTGGCACTGGGTTTGGTTTTGTTCACGAGAGACGAGAACGAGTAAAAAAGTTCTCAACAGAAAGTGATAAAGGATAGGCCTTGTTCATTCATAACAGCACAATACCTAACTACATAGGCATTTATACAATACTTGAGCATAATCTTTTGTAAACGATGATGCATCATCGTTGTCGTCGTTTGGGTACTTGTGCATTTTATTTCAGTTTATCGTTTTATTACTATTCCTTCGTGAGTCGCAACTCGAAACAACAACAGCGCAAGGCATTCCCCCTTTTTATATAGAAAATTGTGTGTGACTGATTTGGATTATGAATACCAGAAGTTTTTTTTGGGATGAAGAACGTATGCATAAAAACAACGTATTGCTGACTGTGTGAGAAGGTTGTTGCTACTATTTCAATAAGCACTTTAACGGCAAATATTAAATAAAAAATGTTTGCAAACTTTTGGCTCAACTGAAAAAGACGAATGCATTGTACTAAAGAAAATGTAGTTTTTCTTTAGAAAAAAATATTTTTATGCGGTTGTTGAGTGTGTCCTCCTCTTTCTTATTCTTTTCTTTGCTGGAGTAGTTTACGGAACAGTTTAGTTTACCCAGCCTACCGTAACATTACCGTTGCTTGCATGAGTTTTTACAGTGTAGCTGTAATAGCTACATCACGCTGTGCTTTGTAAGTGGCACACATAATCGAATCAATTGCTTGAAAGAAGAAAAAAGAATCTACTATATAGGAGCAAATTTTTTTCCTCAATGATTTACTATCTTTAAATGCAGCTGACGTAAGTGTGTGCACAGTGCTCATTGCATGATGTTTTACGTTGAATCATCTTTCAATGGGAACACACACACAGTTATTTGCAGGGAATAAAAAGAAGATGATGATGATGGTGGTGGATGGTGGCGAAGTCTCATGGATAGATGGATATAATAAAAATGATTATGAATGAGGAAATAATAATCAAGAACATACGAAAAGTTGGGAGTTGGAGATTCTTTTTTTGGGTGACTAACAAAACCATATAATATTGCAGAGGATGAGAGAGGATCGGCAAGTCGACAGGGAGAGAGAAGAGTCGAGATTGGATTAATATCGAAAGGTTCCCACAGCCCATATGTAACTAACCATTATATTCAGTAGGCGTTATAATATATTATCATCGTTTGTGTTTGCTTATACTGCACGAAATGACTGCGATCACATTAAAGATATACTTATATATTGCGACTATCTTCCATTATTCTATTCTATGCTGCACTATTGCAGTGCATACTGTCCTTTTGACATAATATATTTCCATCATCCCCTTTTATCTTTATTGAGAAGTAAAATAGAGTAGGTACTGAAACAGCGACATTTTACTTTGTTCGCCTTACATAGGCACTCAGCCAGAGCAGAACACACACGTTTTTGTCCCTTTGAGTGTATGGTGTATCTAAATAATAATCTACTCTTTTATTTAACTGTCTCCTCATCATCGTCATCAGAACAAAAAAATGGATTGAAATTGAATAATATGATATTCTGTAAGTATATGGATGTATATAATCACCGCACCACTACCAACTTGTCACTTCATTCTACATTTCACATTGAATTTATTTGGACAAATGGCTGTATACAATAAAACGTATTATATACTTGCACTATATACAAATATCAATATATATTTTTATAAGCAATTGGTATAATCGCATACTTGGCCTGTCAGGTGGTGTATCATCATCGAAGAATAGTAAGGTACATTGTGTTTTAATAGGTTATTTCCCCTATGCCACTATGACTATGATAATGGGTAAATATTTAAATAAATCCAAGTTTTATCACAAGACAGGAAACAAAATTCATTTCAGTTAGGCAATAAACAGATTACCAATTACGTGTTTGGTCAAAGTGGTCAAGAAATTTCTCGTTAACTTATAAATCTCATTTTTAATTTGGAACTAAAATGTGGTTATTGTTTTCTTTGTAATGTAACAATTGATAGTATAATGCATAATTTTATACGCACTTGTTTGTATAGTTTGTATTTTTTGTCTTATTTTTGCTTCAACTCACTTACTTTCTTGCACGCATGTTTATCATTCAGAATACAAATTTTTAACGTAAAAATTTATGTCGTCTTCATATGTTGCCTTTTCTCTCTAGTCATGGGTTTACTTTTTCACTTCGGTACCTGGTCTTCGCTACTAATAGATTGCTCCCGGCAAATGGTTAAGATTTTGAGGAGGAGGCTAAACGTGTGTAGGTGTTGATCATAATTATTGCAAAATAATGTAAAGAAAGTGGGAGTTTCTCATCATTGGTGTATGGAAGAACTATAGCTAGTTAGTAAACAGTTCTTCTTTTATACAGCATAGACATCACATATAAATACCTGAATGTAAGTTTCATAAAGGGCGAGGATGTATCTATCGATAATAGTAATAATTAGGAGTAAAATAAATATACATATTAGCCAAGTTTAGATGGGTCTGGGCGAGCACATCTTTCGCTAAACGTGCGACAATGGCAAAACGAGTCACGTATGGTTTGTACAAATATGGTATTAATGTCTGAAGTCTGAATGCACATTAATTCGATAGAGAGGATTGAGTGATGTTGAAAATTCATGATCTCCCATGTAATTTTGGAATTAATTAGAGAAATTAACAAGAATTTGAGTTTTCAGGAAAAATATTGTGTCAAGGTGAAGATTGCTCCGAAGTTGGAGTATGTTCCACTTTTGATTTCAATGAAGAGGTTTTTGTATAAATATACACAACTTATACATTTCAAATAAAAATGTACATCAACTACGTATAAGAAATGTGTTTTTACTGAACTTGATAAATGATTCAGATTATGTTTTAAACATTAGCAATAAATGCAAATATAAATTCATGTATTGTTTTAAAGCGCTCTTCTCGTCGATATTTTTTATAAACTCATATCGTATAGATTCCTACCTGAACATCTGTGTTTAAACACATTAAGTGTGCTTATATTTATGTTCTTGCTTGCTAATGTGTAGCGTGTAGTAAAACGTGAGTTTAAACAGTATTGTACCTTGCAGTGCAGCAGGGGTGAACTTGTACTTGAAAATTATGAAAAGGAAAAGCGTGGGAGCATGAGCATAATTAATGTGATTTTTATTACGATACGCCAATTTCATTTGGCATTTTTTCAGTCGTATTATTAATATAAAAAATAAAGTTATCTGTAAAGGTTGAGCGATTTTTTTCTATATATCTGGTCATATGCGTGCTACTGACGACAAGCAAAATATGATTCTATATTATGTTCCGCACACTCTCTCCCCGCTTTAAATAAAAAAAGTTCCTAAGAAAGATCATATATTCATACTTGCCAATATCGTAAAGTTCTCGGTAGATTTCCATCCAACTTTCCTCTGTATTTTTTCCTCTATAAAACTGAAAGAGTTCAGATGATATAATAAAAAATAAAAAGATTTATACGGTTCTTGAGTACAAAGATACTTGTCAAGTACGGCTAAAAGGTTACAAAAGGGTTATAAAAGTATCACTAACATATATTTTAAGCCCACATAAAACTTTTCCAAAAACAATTATATATGTTAATTTTTTCTGTTTTTTCCCACAGTGCTCGTTAATATTTGAGCAAAATGCATCTCCAAAAATGTTACCTGCAGCAAATACCTTTTTTATCCTTGATAACAAGCTCCCATTTTATCATGATAATGCTACTTTTGGGCCATATATTGAATCGATCAGTTTTTTATTGCTGTACTTCTTTTTGAGCTGACGCTATTACAAATACAAAAGGTATGACATTTTACCTGATATGACATGACTGACATGAACATTGTGTTTTTTGTATTATGTAAGTCACTTTTCTTTAAGCATGATTTTTGTAGAACATGAAATATTTTTAAACGTTTTATTCTATCCTACTTTATATGTACCCATATCCATCACGAAAGCTTTATATTCAAGCTTTGACTGCTGCAGTGTCACAAGGAAAAAAGGAGAGAAATTGCAACAAAGACAAAAATAATAATACCCACTCTACCATCGTTTTATTGTTATTGTATGTATTTATTTGGCCCAGTAGCGAAAATGCCGAGTGTTCCTGTTTTCTACGCTCTACTTCCCGCAATTCTTTAATAGTGCCTCTGGAATCACAAAGACATAATAATAATAATACCCACTAGACAGCCAACATTGTATACATGCATATTATTCCCACAACAGAAAAACTGTGCTGCTGCCAGTGAAAAAAGGAATGGAGCTCTCTGCTATTATTACTGTTTCTCTTTTTCTTGTTCTTGTTGATAACGACGATGATGATGTTGTTTTTAAGTATTTTGTTTCAATGAAGTCCTAAATCATTTGCTTATTTTACTTAATACACTTTTTATTCTTTCTTCTTCTGACTACTTTCATTTCATTCTCACTCTCTCGCTCCGTCAGTTTTGTTGACTAGATATATACACACACATATAGATATCCCCAAAAATGGTACAGGCTACAATATGGCAAAAGTTGTTGTTGTTGATGTGTTTTGTGCTAAATTATCCTATACACTACTACTGCGGCACATTATAATAATATGGTTTTGAGAGTGAGAGCGAGTGAAAAGGAAGACGAGACGAGCGAAGAGGAGTTACACTGCATTACATTTTGGTGCTATTTGTAGTCGAGTACACCAAAACGACTACTACTTCTCTCTCAACTCCTACGACGACGACGACGAGTGCTACACGGGAGAGTTGAGTAGAAGAGAACACAGGAGCAAATTACAACTTGAGTGACACTTAACTTTGTGCTTTGTGTCAAGTGGTGAAGGCCCACTTGTAATGCCAACTTTTTCCCCAATGTGAGTTTTCCCTTTTCTTCTTCTCTCTTACTCTCACACAATCTACTACTACTACTACTACTACTTTTGCTCTAATATCTCTGTATGCGTACCCACGTAGAATACTGACAAACTACTTAACCTTACTCCATGTATATAAGCTCATCTTTCTTATGTCTTCATATAAAAAATTATATGTCTATTCAACAAAAACTGCACACATTTTCTCTCCATCCTCTCTTAACTCAGTTAAAGGCTTAAAATATGTGTGTGTGTCCGCACTTTTGGTCTAACTATTTTATATCTAGCAGAACACATCCTACAAAAAGTTTTTACTCCGCACATACCATATATACTACAACAACTTGATGTTGTGCATGGTTTGATTCGGTATACTTTTCTATAATATTCTTTTCTCTTTTTGCTCAAACTATAACTCTCATCTTTCTTTTTTTCGTTTTTTGCTACTATTTCTTGCAAACAAGCTTGATATAATAAAAAGTCTACATAAGTAATGCATATTTGCAAGAGAGTACATACAATAACACGCATTTAGTTTCTTCATTCTTTTTTCTCTCTACTTTCCTGGTTACAACTCTCTCCTTCTCTCTCTCTCACTTTTCTCCTCGACCCATTTATTTTTGTGTCGAGAAGTATACAAGCCAGCAGAAAAGCGAGTGAAAGAAAAGGGAAGAGAAGAAGCGGCATTTGAAGCAATAGGCTTATATGCTCGGCACCAGCATAGTTCTGTCCTTTTTCCACGGAAAAGAAAAAGTATCCTCCGCACATATACCAAACATGAATTCCTTGCAAGTTTGTGTGCTGAGCCCTCGCACATTTTACTATTGCTTCTCTCCAGACTTAGACCATGATACCACTACTTCTCTCTTTCTCACTGGCAGTTTTTGTTGTTGTGTGACTGTTTGTTTAGTTCTTTCTCCATTTATTATTCCTTCCTTTTTTCTTTTTCTCGTCTCTTCTCTCTCGCAAACTATTTTGTCTTGTTTTTCTCCTATTATCCCCGTTATTTCGTGTACAATACAAAATGTACTAATCGTTTTTTGTTGAACTGCTGCTACTACCTCCTTTTCTTTCACAATATAACAATAATATGATATTATTCTCCACTACTTTTCTTTTTCAGTTTTTCCCCGTGGTTGGTTGGAAAGAAGGAGACAGCTAGGGGTATATTTATGACATTTTATATCCTCATTTCATACAGTTTAGCTTGGATGAAGCGTAAGCGATTCAATGCTATATACTAGCCAATTTTTTATCGAACTTGTTGAAGAAAGAGCATGAAATGGTTGGCTGCTTAAACATGTACGTAATAATGATACCATGTGTGTGTTGTTTTTCTCTTGTATACATTTATGTAACTTTCCACATCACCTATGTATTTTATTACAGATAAAGCCGAGCCGTGTAAAGGACATTTACAAAAACTGAGAAAAGGGCATTATTATGACAGTCTTGTGGGAACAAGGATATATTGTACGCCACGCGTACAAGTACAAGTAAAAATATGAAATAAATAAATGGATTTCCATTCCAATTTCAACTCTATTTTATTGTCCTCACACTGGTCGTTTAGCATAATTCTAGAGCGAAACGGAGAAAATGTAATTTTATATGAATACATGTTTGTGTCTGTCTTTATGTGATAAATATTAGTTAGCAGTAGTGGCGTCGCCATAATATATATTTTGTTATTTTCCTCAGCGTTGAAATCAGAATTGCTTTGCTGTAAAAACTGAAAGGTGACCTTCATATATTCTATCCACTATCATTTTTTATTCATTTGTTCATTTTTCCATATGCATGTTTTCATGGATGGAGTATCTCTATTTGTAGTAATATATTTCTATAATATTCAACTGCTTTTCCTGTATAAATTTGCACACAAGGTTATAGCCTAAAATGACATGAGTGATTTGCTGTTAATTTTAATTATTCACTGGTTATTTCGAAATACTACATATTATTCTAACTTTATGCCTTTTTACATATGTATAGTTTATCTAACATGAAAAAAATTAAAAAATGTGAAAAAGGTATTGACGTAATCACATGCAGGTGCTTTCCTTACTTAATTTTTGCATAACCTTATATCGTTTCTTCAAGAGTAAAAGTAATTTTCTCTCTACTTGTATATGTAACCCGGACGTGAATATTATTGCAAAACAACACGCTTGGTGTTGCTTCTGTAGCGTAAATGTGTCCAAAAGCAAACAGCTTTTTCAAATCATTATGAAACGTTCATTTTAGTTTCGTGTCTATTATTCAACAAAAAACAGGACTGAACATGTTATTGCCACATACATATTATCACGCATCAGTCACACAGTTCCACAATAATAATATGATAGGGTAGAGCTTCGCGAAATCACCAGGAGATATATGATCATCCTGTAGGATTATAGCAGTTTATCCAGCAAAGGCAAATACAAGTGGGTATACTATTTTCAGAAGTATTATGTGGATGGGTAGTTATTATGTTGTGATTACTACCGCGAAGATGAGTGACGTCAGACACGTTTTGCCATTCTAACTTTCGGTTGCGAAATGGTAATAATGACTATGTTTCTTAAGTCTACACACCAGTACCAGTAATTCCAAACCAATACCAAACGTTAAATGTAAACAGAAAATGTTTGCAGTAATGACACCATCTTTTACACCACCACTAACATTACTGACAAACGAATATGACATGACAAGATATATACATACATAGTTTATAAGAAATATTTATAACTTTTAGTTTGTAGGTGTATATTATATTTACCTAATAGCTGGAATGAAAGGCAATAGAAAATGCAGGTACACACACGTACACAAATACGCAGTTTTGTATTTTGCGATACTGACATTGTGATTTGCGACTGTATAAAGTAACAAGTCAATGATATTAGTACCAATGATTTCAATCGACTTCTAAATACATTTTTTCTTTTATAATTTCGTTGTGGCTTGTTTTATTTTATTTTGTATTTGCCTACATACTTCGTTTTCCATGTTTAGTTACAAAACAATAATAATACGAAATCCCATCCAGCATGAACTCATGAAAAATGTTATGCCAATGTCTGGTCCGTAAATATAGATGTATCAAACGTGGGCAAGTATATTTTTGTGCCTTTTTTCTATTTACATTTTCTAGTAATGATGCTGGTGGCACTGAAGTAAAATGATATAATGTTTTGACATTATTATTCCATTGTATTGCTGCTGCTAATCCAAAAGTGGAATGAATAAATCGCGAAAACTATTGATGTCATGTCAGTAGAACTAAAACATACAAGTATACGGGTTCGTGCGCATAAAGTATCTTTCGCATGCCTAAAAAAGTACCAACTATTGCCATTTTTATACGATTATACTTCTTTTTGCTCTTCTTATATCTATTAGCGCTGTCTGGAAAATAAATGTTGTGTGTGTGTGTGGTTATAGTTTATGTGTTGGTCTAGTAAAAAGATGAATTGCTACACTAGGTTGACTGCACAGCTAATAATAATGGGGTCATGGAAAAAACTGGCTAAACCGAGAGCTCAAGGAAGGTATTGCTTACATGCACTCATTATCATGGACAGGCAAGCTCACGGGGCAACGTGGGACGCTACACGCTTTGCTCTCGCTCTCTCTCGCTTCCTTTGCAAGTGAAGCAAATCGAGAACAAAAAATGGTACTTGGTATTTAAGTAGTAAACAAACCCCCAACAGCAAAAACAGCCTTATTATATCACATACCTTTCATTCCTTCTCAAGTTCCTCTTTTAAAGCGCATAAAGGAGCAAACAAAAAAATAAATGACTGTAACCAAAAATGCAATTTTTTCTCTCAACATTCAAAATAAAAAATATTTTATTCTTACCACACAAAAAAGTATATAAAATAACAATGCTCACTTGACCCACCAAGCAGTATATAGCCGCTAACAAAATCGACACTTTCAAAAGTGCACACAAAAATAATATGTCACCACCACCACCACCGCACATAAATGTCTATCGTCGTGAACAAAAGAAAT
>JAQFYG010002748.1:0-13909 GCA_034694325.1 Entomobrya corticalis
CTATGTACCGAACCAATCTGAAATTGTAGTAGGTTGATGATGAAGTAACTCTTCTGGCTAATTTATTGTAATTGCTTAGTGTATTTCTTCTTATAGAGTATCACACATCAAGAGAATAATCAAGAGAAGAGAAGACTGTCACATAATCAAGAGAATTGAAATATCGTCTTGCATATCATATCATTTCGATTACTACGAATGAAGTTTTACAAGGATTGCCGAATAGTTTGTACTTTGTAGTGTCATATGATATGAGCATATACAAATACAAAATGATGGAGGCTGGTGCAGGTGTCAGGTCTAAGAGACATTTTAATTCAATAAAAATTAAACTTCTTTCGATTCTTACACATAAGAAATACACAGTAATGGCTTCTGGCTACCGAATGAGAATATGCCTGCGCAATACAGAACTTAATTGAATTTAAAAGTTGCAAGTAATGAAAAAGGACGTATCAAAATGGAAATGCCGTAAACGCAATGAATGGACAATGGTGACGATTGAAGTATAATAGTAAGATACATTTTGCAAAGTGAGTTGAGCTTCCAAATGAGAAGAGCTTCCATGTATAGACCGCTTTGATTTTATGCGTTAATTAATTTCTCTGAGAAGTTTGTGTACAAAGTACAAACACGCACTCTAAAGCAATCAAGTAAAATACCTAAGTAAATTTGCCTTCTTAAATAGACTTCGTATTAATGCTGCAATACTGGTATTGAAAATATTTTTATTAATTTCATTAATATTATGCTTGTTTCATTAAAAATAGTAAATAAATAATAGACATGTAAACGTATTATTTTCTCTATCACATGAGTTCCGATTTAGGAAAATAAGCATAATGTATGCTTTACTGCTTTACAGAATCACTTTGGTTGGATACGTGGGTTTTTCTCTATTGGCCTATTTCGTCTCTCTAATCATAACACCTTTGTATACTATCATAACATCTTCAAGATCTCTGAAGATTTCAATCTTCAATTCAACGTCATAGTCGTCATATAAAATGCGGAGTGAAGAATCAATTTAGAGATATCATTCATATTTGTCTTGGTATTCATTCAGACTACCTTCCGGTTTACCCCTCATTGTGAATTCTCCTAAAGTGGAAGTGCTCTAATTGAGATGAAGAATCAAGAGAGATAATTTGCTTGCGAAGGTTGTATTTTTCTATTTTTTCATTCTAGTTTTTGACTAATTTCTCTTGGTTTGGATGTTTGCAGTATAATAAAATCGTGGTTCAATTTTTGGTGATCTACAAGCACTATAATCATCTTCGTATGTACGTACATGCGCATCTTTTTATTGTTGTTTACCTATTACTTGTCATTGCGGTTTTCATTTATGATGATTGCAATTTGCATTTACGACGATGATTATAATAAAAAACTAATACAATTTCATTGTTCATACGGTGCAAATGTGTTTATATTATATTATGGCGATTATGATATGATACTCCATATTTACTTTTGAATGCGGGGGAGGTTCAGTCGTGATGTGATTGGGTTACCAGTTTTTATTGCATTATTGTGGCTCCATCTCTTCATTGAATATTCTAGATCATCCATCATGTTCTAATTTCAGTATTTCTAGTTGCACGTGAATGGCTTGAATTTTAGCGTTACATTTTACCTATTTATATTTATCACAAAGGGGAAAACTATTATCATTCATGAAAGTGCAGTGACTTACTGCGAAGAGCACTTTCAATGTAAAAGCACCACAGCAAGATACTAAAATACCGTTTGGGCCGTTGCCTGCTAGCTTTGTTTATATAGATGACTCACACCGTATACTTGTACGTAGGTATCATGCTCAAAAACGAAAAAAAGCTCATTAGATGCATCAGCGATTTTTCTATTAACTTTTTTTGAAAGTACTAGCTAAGAAAATGGATGGGAAGAAAAATGAAGAAGAGGCGTATTGATTGAGTTATTAAGAAGCTGAATCATTGAAGCAAACAAAGAAAAATATTCTTAGCCTAACTATTGGAGGAATACGAATCACGAAAATACGTTCCATTTTCCGAATTTGTTTACTTCACTTGACTTACTTTCTCCTTGTGTGAAGAGTGCATAGTTGCAAACTATGTAGACCCTATTTCGTGACCCTTTCGAAAATTTATGTGACTTTATACTTACAAACTTGTGTTTAGTTTGCCCTTGGATTACTATTCTAGCTGGGTGTACTGCTTACCAATAATGGATTTATTTGATGTTCGATGATGATGACAGATACGGTCGTGTTCCAGAATACCTTTTAGTTTGACCCAAATTGTAGCATTTTCTGGCATTTTAAACAAGCAGTTAGTAGAGCTCATGTTGATGTTGTATCATAATGTTAAAGCAAAAGTAAACATATAATGTTGGCTTCAGGGCTTGCTTTCTGGAATCTAGAGGATAAGAAAACCAGAACGCAACAAATTGTTTCTTGTGGCTAGGCAGGTGATGTCGGTGCTGCTGTTTGCGAAGGCAAGGTGTGGGGAAACATGGCTGTTGAAGGTCTAATGTTCGCAAAACATTTTCTTGTAGCTGCTCTACTGCACTGCACTACACCTAGACCTAACCTTTCTGGAATTCCTAAACATTCCTCGTTTTACTGTGGTGGTAGTGTGGTTTATCTGTAGAATATGACATGGTGTTGGCATGAATAGCAAAAACTGTCACATCGCAGCTTTTAACTTTCCAGTAATGACAATAATGTCACCTAAATTGACTGCATGAACAGGCTAGATTGGTGGTTTTGGTTTTTGGAAAAATAATTTTGGGACAGACCAGGGTGAGTAAAAGTATCTAATAGAATAACCTAGATCCATTATACAATTACGTATGCATTAAGTTAGAACGACAAATTCAATTATCTCCATCAACTGTGTAATAAAGTGTTTGGATAGTTTGGAAGTTTTGATGTGATCTGGTTGGTTAAGTCATGTTAAGCTTGTAGTAAAGAAAGGGTAGAAAGGTCATAATATATAATGGTGTGCCAGTACCACTTACCACATTCCATATTGGGGCATGTCATGATGTGAATAATATTAATTTCGCTTTTAAAAACTTTTGATGTTTATGTCGTTATCAATTTCGTTAGAGAGCCGTCTTCTTCTTACATATAGTATTATCGTTCTTTGTTATTTAGAGAAGTTATTGAAGCACACTCTTTTGTTCTGAGTTGTTTGTTATTCCGAAGAAATGGAACGGAAAAGCACGATTTGGAAAACGTGAATGAGTCATCACATGGAATCCTTGAAACATGAGCTGTTGTATGTATATAGACTTTCGTTGTATACTTTATTGCGTTATTGCGTAGAATTCTCAATTTCATGAGCTGAAATCAAGAAAAGAAGGCATTGTTACCTATTTCTGATTAAATATCAAGCACTTGTTTAATAGCGCTCCCATCTATATGTACTTCGCTTGCTCCGTCAAAGAGCTTTATTTGTTGGAAATAAGAAACACTTACCTAATTTCCAGTTCCACAGATTCCAGAGATGAAAAGAAGAGAATGCCAGCTTGCAATATAATGCTAGCTTTGAACTTTTTTGTAGCAGTTTCAATGAATGATGTGTGATCACTAACTATGTTTGGTAAATGAAGTCGTAAAAGATGTTGATATGATACATATATTACACCAACAATGATCGTTATGTAACGTGCATAATTTCTAGAAAAAACTTGAAAAGCGACTTCATGACAATAAATGAAAGTGTATTATTTTTTGCTTTTGATCTCTTTGATGTATCTTGTGATTCCCGTGAGCCTGTGAGAAGAGATAATGTCCTCTACTCAACATCTCAGCTTGTTTAATTCTGTTTCAAGTAGTATTCCCTAATTAGGCTTAATGTCATCCTTTGATATTTTCATTTATCAAAATAAGGTAGATACTTAATATGTTGTAATTTTTTTGCGTTTTTAAGGTATGAGTGGCTGGATATATTCCAACGAAGAATGGTAAAATAAATGATAAATGTTTTAGTATGGTGTTACTGCTTGTAATTTCCAACCTATTGGAGACCAAAAAGATGTTGAATATGCTTAGATATTTAGAAGATTTCGCTTATGTTAGGTGGAAGTTTGGAACAAAGTCAAAAGAGATGTTAGGCTAGATTTTCAAGGATTAATTTGAGCTTGTCCATTGACAGCAGGTAAAAATATATGGTGATCCACTTTAGGAACGCGTATATTCTTTAGAAGCTTTTGTTGATGTTTGTTTTGTTGATTTTTTATCCATACGTAGACAATTTATAAGATGTAGTAAAACTATTTTGTGTTTACACATTCTTCTTTGTGTTTTATTGAGAAAGCAATATACAATATTAGGGACAATGAGTAATTGTTCTGTTTCCATTCGTTTTTTCTGCTGTTGGTGCTCATTCTATTCTAATGCTAAATAATATTTTTAATGTGCATTTCTTTATGTTGCCAATTATGAGTGCACGCCGTTCCTTTTGGCAAGCAAATCAGGCAATGCACTGCAAAAGTCAATAAAACATTTTCGATGATTTTGAAGATTTGAAATGTTTTATCATCATAAACCAGAAAATAGCACGAGTCATAAAGTAAAATTGATTTTTAAGCATCGATAAAGATAAAGCCTGTTGATGGTTGCAAGTAGAGCAACAGCAGAAGCATATTATGCGTAATTGAGTGCAATATGTTGACAGCTTTTTTATAAGTGTTTGCGTTAGTAGAAAGAAGAACTATTATTTTAGGTTATAGACTGGTTTCTCTGTTTGTCGGAATGACTTTTATTGGAACATGCATTTTTTGGAACCACTTCTCTGTGTGGGTGCCTTCATTGTTATCACAAAAGGTTATCAAGATAGCATTATTATTGGTTTACAGCTTACAATCATCAGATTGGTTTAGGTGAGTTTGTCAAAAAATAATGACTTATGTTCTACACATAATATGATATTATTGACGTAAACCCAAAGTGCGAAAACTGTGCACTCTGACTTGCTCTCAAAATTTGAATGTGCGTGGTCAGTGTTGCAGCAGTCAGTGATCAGGAGCTTGTATTTTAATCACCAAAATGGTTGCGTGGGTGGATGTGCAAAGGTTTCGAGGAGAGAGCTAAACTAAACGTCAAATCATCAAAAATCATCTCTCATCACCACTTGCAATATTCAGACTCAGAGTTAACCTTACCTACTTAAGTTGACATTGCAATTTGCAAAAGTGCATTTTATGATTGTGATGATAAGATTTGTGTATAGCAGACTTATAGTTAGTTGGAATGGAAATTGGACGAAGTGACCTAGATTTTTTTGACTGTCTCTGATGATGACTGACGGGACGGAGGAGACTCACGATATTGATGATGATCGTCATCATTTAGTCTCAGAAAAAAAGGAGAATAGAACTGATTAATCTTTTTGAAATTGACAATATCACAATCAGCTTTCTATTATCGTGCACATATGCATGCTGTATAAGTATTATATCCGTGTTCTTTGCACGCCGCCACCGCCACCACACGCTACCATATGAAGGGACGATTGAAATTATCTATCTGTGATTACATTATTATTTTAACTTGCCTACTTATACCGTGCCATTCATTTCTCATTATCATAATAATGGTAAAATCATATTCATATCTTCATCTAATTTTACCTGGTTTACTTCATCAAAACACCAAGCGAGATTATTTTTTTATTCATCATTGAATTGAAGAAGTAAGTCGATTGACGAGTTGATCATCTAAAATTATTATTATTTGTTATTAATATTATTTTTTGGTTTGGATTATTATTCTGATTGTGATGTGTGTGATCATGATGATGAAGATCAGGTTTCCACATTTACATATTATGATATGACTTTGTGAGATGTCGATATGTTGCAGACGAGGCTAAGCGTTGGTGTTATTGTTGTCCTTTTTATGCTTTTTGATGTTTATATTGCTGACCAAAGTAAAGGGGCAATGCTATATAATAGTACAGAAGTCACCATCTTCTTGTGCAAATTCTGCAAAAATAATAGTATTAAAGAAAGGAACAATGACAATAAAAGTTTGTGCAGGAGTAAAGTGTGAAGGCAGGCAAAGAGAGAAATGCATGCAGATTGCAGCAGATGCAGGGCATCAAGGCTAAAAGAAACCATCATCAAATTCATCGTATCATAGGATCATCCTTTTTGACTGGGCGTTTGTCTATTACCGTTGCCAATAATAATCCTGATCCTGATGAAATGAGCGTTGCTCTGATTCTTTTTGGAATCACAAGTATTGTGTACACACACAGAAAAAACTACATCGCTTTATTAAAATCGTAATAATTTTTGAAATGTTTGTCTGATTTAACTTCAACAGCAATCTGGCCAACATCAAACAAGCCACATGCACGTTGGTGGTCTTTTTTGTCGTTCTGTTGGATATTGCATGGGTCATAGTTTACAGCGAGTGTTGACTTTATTGAGTTCAAACAGGATTATTTGAACGCATTTTTAATATTTTGAGTCGGAGTTGTGGGAGTAGGAAAACATAAAAAGTAGTGTAAACATCGGGAGAGAGGTAGAGATAATTTGTGGCGATAAGCACTATAAAACAACATTACGTGCTGGTTTGATGATCTATGTATGGCAGAGAATCAACATCATGAAATGAATGCATCATGCACGCACGCATCATCATAACTCATTGTGGTTTGGTTTAACTCGATTGATTTCTTTCACCATCAAAATAAAAATGAACATTGACACAACCAATGTTTATATTATGAGGGTAAAAACGATTATAGGCATATAGTACTATTATCATTCAAGTTATTGACGCTATTATCAAGTTTTCGCCCTGGTGCAGCGGTCAAAATGTAATTGCAAATACGTAGTTGCGACCTGCGCCGTCTTTCCCATAAAACGTGTTTAAGTGTGTAATTATGTATGTGCTTATAGAATTCTTATCCGAGTAATGGAAATGTTTGTCATTTGTTAATGATGAATGGGTAATCAAAGTGTTAAATTTTTTTGAATAATTCGTGGTTGTTGCCAGATGAAGATTTATTTAAGAAAAAGGTGAGGTAGTGACACTCTGTCTCTCTCTCTCTCTCTGTAAATCTGATGCTGCAGCCGGCTGGAAGAGCAAACTGACAAACGAATCAACATTTTAAAAATTTCAAGAAAAAAGTTTACCCTGGCATAATGTGTTATTTGTGTTACTATGCGGTATAAAAATATGCCTACCTAAGTACATGTGTCAGTACAATGATCTAGAGTGGAAAGTCTACTCGAGTGAGATTATATGGAAATGAATTGATAAAGATTTTAAGAGTTAAATGATGACTGGACTGGGCTTCCAACATGTGCTATATTTATGTCGCATTTCTGCTTCTGTTTGTGCATTGACTAATTAACCCATCATTGACAGATAATGTTTTCAGAGAAGAGGCTTAACTTGCATGGTTTAACTTTTTCACTTCCTTGTCTGCATAAAATAACCGCTGTATTAGCGTACTTATTTAGCACTTCTTATCACTATCAGAGTGCTGCAATTTTACATCTCTATCATGTGTGCATGCATGCATAATCATCCAGATATCATAACTTTGTGGAATGTTGACATGAACTACTTTTCATTTCGTATAGAGATTTCGCTATTCATTCAATTTACTTCCTAAAAACGAGAATTGTAAAATTTAAACATGAACTGTGTTGTGCCTGTATGTGGTAGAGAGATTTTTATGTAATGTCTTTATTCAAAGTTATTATAGAATCCAAGCATTGTCCATTGTAATACATCCTGGATTATATGGGTGATGGATTGGTACTTTGAAAATGTTTGATCATAACTACACACCGCTCTTGCTTTTCTTAATTTTCTCTTTGCAATAAAAAAATCAAAGTAGAAACATAATGTACTAGTATCATTGAGTGAAATTGTGTTCAACCGTCCAAGACACAAAACGGTTTTGTTTATGGTGTGTTGGGAGATGAAAACTTTTCCAATGGGATAAACTAAATCACTTTTTGCTTTTTAAAAAACACATGTGTGCTGAAGGAATTTTTGTTGTTGAGAAGGACCAACTTACACCAGATGCAACTCTCTTTTTCTCATGTTCTTATTGTTACCATTTTTTAAATCGCTTTTTATGAATGAATTGCAAAACTTGTAATTTCCTAACGTAATATCATGTTGAGATATTGAAATGTTAGTCTTTATTCACAAAATTGCTACAGCTATATAGTTCATTTATGTCTGGTGTGCTTGCTTGACTTTTTTATTAAATTTTACCGTTCGTTCATTGTTTCTGGTATTGGCTGTATTATAGTTAGACTACATCACTGCGGTATTACCACCAACCAGTCATCCTTATCTTCCACAAGCAAGAAAGGTCTAGGTATTTTCGTAAAACTATATAATTTAAATTGGTTGTAAGTAGCAAAATTGTAGGTTTCGAAATTTTCTTGTAAGAAAATAGGTATAAATGAATTTAATACAATGATACGCAATAACAGAACAGACGAATAATTGACAGAAGAAGGCCTTCTTTTTCCAAGAGCAAATAATGACTTATATAAGTTGTATAGCTGGTTATCTCTTATCTACCACAACTACAACGTAATCCAAATCCAAGAAGGCTACATAGCTTGATGTGTGCTTCTTTTTCTTTGTACTCAAAAAAGGATTAAAAGTCATGCATACAAAATGATAATAATGTAATGCCACGGAAAACAAAAACACACAACTTTGAGTTACTTCTGACATGTTCTGTTGATTGTGATGTGGTGTTAGTAGTGGTGCATAGTATTTATGTACCTATTTGTGGCCAACGAAGTCAAATGGACCGTGTCCTGTCTGATTATATGATAATGTACAATGTCTCTCTGGTCTCTTCTAGTAAGACTTCAAGTAGCCGTCGACAAGCAAGGCAAAAGGGCATATTTTCAGTTGATACGATGCCATTCACAGCAACACCATTTATATTTCATCATTACCATAATATGATTGTTGGTTGCATTTGCTTTGGTGTTGGTACTTGGTACTTGGTATCAGTTTACTTAAAAACATCATTCACTCATTCATTCGTTTTTATATCGCATATTATCGCGGTATCGTGGCTCTTGTGATCTAGTCTGCTAGAGAGGTAGAGAATAGAGAAGACTGAGACAGAGGACTATTCTACAGAGAGCAACAGAGGAGAGTTTTATGATAACAAAGAAGAGCTTTTTTAAATATATATTATGTGTTGCTGGTTTACTACTACTCACTCCTCCTGCTCGTTGTTGATCACTGCAGAAAGAGGTAAAACTGTGTAGTAATTTCCTTGCTGCTGGTCAGTCGCCTTCAAGCAGGTGAGTAAGCGAGATGTGTTATTGCTGTGGTAGTAGTGGTGCTATTGCCATTGTCATCGCGTTTACTTCGTCTTCTACTACATAGTACGCAAGCAGCAGCACGTTGTTGACTTGCCGTTAATACAACTTGTTACTCGTTTCAACAAACCAAAAATTATATCACAATTCCTCATACTACGGGCACGAAAACCGAAGAAGAGGAAAAGAGAAAGAGGCGTTCCTGTTGTTGAATTGAATACGGTATCTGTGCAAGCAATTGTAGAAAACGTAGTCAAGCTCCAAGCAGCAAATAAAAATGAAAGAAAGAGGAGAATTATAATTATTTTTGAAGAGAACGGCAGCAGTGGAGGAGGAGAAGAAAGAAAGAGGTGATTGCATAGTAATCACAGAGTTTTATTGCAAACGGTACGTGTTTGTACCTACCTAAATGAATGAATCTGTCTGGTCGTGATTTTGTTGAACAGTACTGTCGTGATTAAAGTCAAGTTAGTCACTTGCCATCACAGGCGATATGCATTTGACTGAGATCTGAGGTGCACGTAAATAAAGTTTAAAAAGGAATACTGACAGAGAGGAGAAGGAGTATTATTGGAGGAGCATCGTCAAAATAAAGAAATGGACAAAAGGGAAGACTTTGCTGTTGTAAAGGATCTTTGTTGTTCCTTGACATGATTTTTTCTTCGCCTAAAATCTGTTTGTGTATAACTCTACACTATCTTTATATGAACTGCAATTGTGAATTTTTCAAATGATGGACAGTATTTCTTGTCTGTAAATGCTTTGTCATCATAATAGTCATTGTATCGTGGTAATGTTTTATTGGGATGTACTGTTACGACTGTACCCTTAAAAAGGAAGAAAAAATTGCTTTTTTGTGATAGCAAAAAAGTCTTTTTGAAAACATTATTGTTGAGTTAGAAAAAAAGAAAACGAGCAACGTCTGACGAGATAAAATTTTGATGGATTATACAACAACTAACGACAACTTGTGAAGTTTTGGAAGGATGCATACATTGGGCTTGTATACCTAACAATCATAAAATACACCTAAAGTATCTTGATGAAATCGTAAGTTTACGCAGATATATTTTGTTCTTTTATATCGGATTTTATTGGGAGCAGTAATAAATGATTTTGACAGTAAATTTTTAAGCATAGTTTAACTTAACTGCTAGCTAACAAAGCTTTGGTACTTTGAATTCTCTTTTAGTGCTTTATTGGTTCTCATGCGCTTTTTGTGCAGCTTCATGTTGATATTTTTGCTCCAATAAATAAATGGGCTTATTGTCCGGTAACTAGAAAAATGGATGATTGCAAATAAATAGGTAGGTAGATATCCCATCAACAGCAGAGGCAGCACATAAAGAGAATACTTGTTGCTGGCTTTGAATTTTGCATAAGTACAGTATATATGCGTCTTTCTGGTTTGTGGGCTTGCTTGTTTTTATTATTATTTCGTTGCACTTTTCTGCTTCTTTAGTTCTGGACGCCTTAATTAACTCCGCAGTGGCTCATTATCATTATCTACCGTTGACTACTTTAAAAGGGGAAAACAGATTTTTTCATGTTATGTAAAAAAGGAAAAAATAAGCAAGTTGTTGTAGGTAGAATAGAAAAGTATGAATATTATGTTTATTTGGATAACAGAGTCAAAGTCGAATGATTGAGTGGGGAGAAAAATACATTGTTGAGTTATTATTATGCGCAAAATTGGATAATATATTGATAGAGAAAGGACCTTTTGAGCACGTCAACGAGCACTAGATTGCGGGTAAGCAATTCAGTGATCACTGGCAGTTGGTGATCATCATATTGCATCGCCTTCATTGATGATGACAGCGATAACTTGTATTCATTTTCATGATCTCCGAAAATAAAGTTTTTGTTGGATTGCGAATATTGCGATTGTCAAGATGTTAAATAACGTATCTAGTTTGGTTTTGGACTTAGCTTTATGCCAACCTCTTCGAAACTAGCGACAAGTAGTAAAAATGTATTGGTGAGTTTGGCTTGTCGGGTTGTGTCCTCTCCTTACCAAAAATCACAATTTTAAAACAAGAACATTGTACATTTTGGTATTGTCGTTTTTGATGAGGATGATGATTATAGTTGTATGGACATATACCTACTGCCAAAGTTTTTATAAGCAGAAGCAACAGTAGTACCTACTTTTTTGCTGTAATGCGACAAGATTACTTCTATAAAAGGACATGTTTGCTTTTCTGCAAGATATCATAAATGACATTTGATGTAGTATTCGTGTCGTCGTGTTTATGTGGATCTATAGTTTTTAAAATCACAAGTGGAAAATGTTATAAGAATGAGGATGATCTTATGGCTTCAAGTGGTAGGTGGACATTATTCTTTCCAATACATAAGAAGCATGTTGTTTGAATGTGTGTGGTATGTATTAAATTTAATATAAAGTGAGGAATTGATCGGGCAGGTCATGGGTGATAATTATTAGAATGGTTTATGTGTTTTTCCTTATTATGTTTTAAAGCGTCTCCGCAAAAAAGGCCAATTAAAACTGAAAAGCGACGAACGACTAGGTAATAAACTATTTATGAAAAAGAGAAAGAAGAGCGCAATGAACGACTGGCTCTGTTGAACGTAATTATATTGCTCCACAAATTGTTTCTTACATTTTTTTGAAATATGGTAATCACTAGAAATTTTTGACAATTTCTGTAAATGGAAGATTATTATTACTTTGGTATTTCTTCATCGTGCAGAGTATCAGCATAATGTAATGCGGATGATTGTCCGACATTGACTTATTATTAAGCATGGGCATGACAAGAGACAGAAAAATTGCGTAGGACATTTTATTTTGAATACGTGGATTTTATACAAAGTATATAATTTCGAAGGCTCCAAGTATTTATTGTGGCCAGGACATGTCTTGTCAGTTTTATTTTATTTTTGCTTGGTCGTCATTTATTCATTCAACTAGTCACTATCAACTATTATTTTGTTCGAGTCAAAAATGGGGTTTGATTGTAGTAGAGTGTTGTGACTACTCCTTATTATCGTCGTGTGATGATAATAATAGCATCAGTCAAGTCTCCAAACTCCAAAATAGTAAACTATCCTTAAGTCCACACCACAGTCCTCAACTCCACACAACTTGATAAAAATAACGACTTGATTTGTTCACTCACAGTCTGATTGTATTATTAGGTTTTTGGGCGGATACTTAAAGTGACATATTTGCTGATACAACAGGAGTGAAAAGTACTTTTTGGAGGATAAATGGATTGGATAGATAAACTTCATGAATATATATCGTACAACGGATTTGCTAAGAATGATAGATTCGTTCTTACATATTCGCACGGGGACATTCGCTGTTCGCTGCAATTTTTCGATTCATGTTTAGTACACGTAGTGCCCATGGACAAATGTAGATAAGGAAGGATAAGAAGGATACTTAAGGGATGTAAAAATAAATAATATGCTAATAGGAGTAGTAGTAAGAATATAAGTAGTATGCAAATATATAAGTTGTAAGTGGTATGAGTCTTCCTTCCTTATAAAGCAAGAGCACATGTAAAAAACGTTTAAAATGTGAAGATCATGAAGGGCTGATGGTGGAAACTAGCGCTTGTATATCTTCGTGCTCGTTAATATGCTTACCTTGACATGGCTCTACTGTATCTATCCAAAAGACATGCTTGCTTGGAGGAATACGTGCAAGTATTCAATCAAAGATCACCACAACTAGCTTTAGTACGATATTGCACATGTGTACAGTTTTGTCGACACCTCTCTGTCATTCAGATATGTACGAGCCGTAGTGGTCAGAATTTTGAGGGTTTCCTCTAATTATCCTTTGAGATTTGTGATGATGAATCACTAGAGGTTGATTAGACTATAAGCATCACTATCACATCAGTGGTAGTGCCAGAAAAATGTTATGTAACAACAGCAAAAATTATCTTGACGTGAACTAGACATCGTAATTCTTCTTTATCTCATTCGGTCCAAAGTTAACTAATGAGATTTTTGCGTTTTTACTATTCGTTTTAATATACCTATGTGTAATGTGTAATCGGCAACAACAAGAAGTAAGCAGGAGTATGGCCGTGTAAAAAGTTGTCGTTGTCACCTTCCTCCACGGAGAAGGATACGTTTAGAAAAAAAGAACATGTGACATCTGGGCAATGTTCCTCATTGTACATCTTATATGATCACAATGATCTTTGTGTGTAGGTAGCTGATTAGCATTTTTGCGATGATAGTGCAATAAACTGGTCGTAACATAATAATATAATCATATTTTTATACATGTATATTCCGTTGTTCTCGGGCGGATTTAGATTTTTCCTTGATGATAGCATTAAAAGTAAAGATGCAAAGGTTTACGTTAAAAATCTCTTTTATTTGTATCCAAAATCCAAGTCATTTTGATATTCTTCGAGAGACTATCTTAGAATTAGATCAAATTTTATAACACCAACACCACATGCACCCCTGGTGGATTTCGGTCATCTAAAGACATAACGGTTAATCGAATTGGTAGGTTCATGAAATTTCAGACCAATAACAAAATTACCTATTAGAAAATTTAGGCATAGGTTAGGTCTGACAAATGAGTCGGGTAGCAGAATAG
>JAQFYG010002749.1:0-13909 GCA_034694325.1 Entomobrya corticalis
GAAATAGATTTTACTATGCTTTCATATAATCTTGTCTATAGCATTGGCTCGGCTAGTTTGGTTTGAGTTGCAACAAATAAGTTCATTCAAGTTCATGCGATATAATTTTTGTTTAAAAGATCGCACAGTTTAAACAATGCCATGAATACTTTTAAAATGATGGTTAAGATACTGCTTTGAAGAAAACTATTTCATGCAAAATGCGCATAAGTGTTTTTTTCTGTGATATCGATTTTTGTGATAATACATTTTTCGATAAGAGGGAAATCTCTTTCCACAAACTTTACAAGGGAATTTTTGCATCCTTTTTATCTTTATTGTCATCATATTTTTCTTTTTAGTGGCTTTTATTGTCACCTTTTTGCATTTTCGTTTTCTTATTTGTCATCCCTTCTTTCTTTTTAATTTCTTTTTTTGCCTTTCTTCTTATCTTGCTGCCATTTATATTATCATCACCGTTATCTTTTTTGTTATTAATAACTGACGCGTCGTCTTCACTTTCTACTTTGTTTTGTTCGTGTTCGAGTTTATCTTGTATATTATTTTCTATCGGCTTGTTTCTTATATGTACCCTTAGTTTGTGAAAATATTTTGCAGGATAAGTTTCAAACCTTGTTTTGCAAATTTTACATCGAAATGATGGATTGGCTTGTTCATAATTTTGAACTTCCTCGTCAGACTCCAAAATTCGCAATCGTCTTCGTCGTCGTACTGAAATGAATTTTTCGTTGTCAGATGAATTGTTGTCTTGCATTTTTTGTGGCTGTGGCACGGCAGGAAGTTCATTGACACTTTCATCGGTGTTGTCATTTTGACTGTCATTGTTAGTTTCATTTTCACTCGTGTCACCTCCCTGCTGCATCGGCGGATCCAGTAGCTGTTCTGGGTTGTCCGTGGTAAACTCTTCCAATATGTCTTCGGCTCCAGACAAGTTACTTGCCAACTACCATGTTTCTCCCAATCAACTAAATATTCAACTTTGCTATCTTTCTTTCTAAATCTTTGAAGCACTAAAAGGCACAATTGCGGCAACTAGAGGCACAGCAACATTGGGATTTTCTGGAACCTCCTTTGCAAGAGTCGGGCGCGAACAAACGGGACAGGATAAAAAATCCTCTAGTCGAAGGCAAAGAATGTGAAAAACATAATCACAGCCTGACCCTGGGGTTGCCGCTCGAGGCTGTGTGATAGGTTCGTCGCACAAATCACAAAAAAAAATTTCAAAAAAAAAATCCAAAAATTATATAAACAGATGAACTTATTTAAAAAACAAAAACTCACCGTTTGCGGGAAGTTGGGACTCTTCAATGTTCTTGAATGCGTCTGCTCACTAACTGAGATAGAAAATGTTAGAATGATACTCTTTTTTTGAACTCTAGTACCAATTATATAAAACAATACCACGTTTATTATACATAAAAAGATGGTAATAAGTTTATTGAACAAACAAGAATTATGTCAAAATTAAACTTGCTTTCAATATTGAAAGATTTTATTCAAATCATTGCCGATGGCCATGTGCATAACAACGTAATTCAAATTCAAATGTGATGTTAAAAGTTTCTCTATGCAATGTAAATTGTGAATGAATGAATTCGAACAGTACAGATTGTGAACCAGTTGTAAGCTTTTTAATATGAATTTCTTTAAATATTGTGAAATTATCAACTGCGAAAATTTTATTTTTCATACAGTGTATATATGAAATGTCGACCTGCTTAAATTAAAATTACAACTCGCCCGATAACAGTTTCATCTTTTGTTGGGATTGACTAGTCACATTTTTTATTTTGTAGCATGACGCTTTTAAAAAACTAAATACCAAGTGTAAGATTGCATGCAAACATGCAACAAAACAAAACGCTACTTGTTCGATAGCAATTTCACCTTGTTTTGAGAATGACTGCTCACAATTTTTATTTTGTAGCACAAAGTCACAATAACTTAATAAAAAAGAAAGTGTAAGATTAAATTTTAAATTATTTTTAATGAAATCGCAACCTAACTGATAACAAATTCATCTTTCGTTGAGATAAGCTACTCAAATTTTTTATTTTTTAGCAAAAAGCCACATGAAAATAATAAAAGGAAAGTGTAAGGTTAAATTTTTAATTATTTTTTAAATTAAATCGCAACTTGCCCCATAGCAATCTATTTTGTTTTGTGATTATCTACTCACGTTTGTATTTTCTATTGCAACGCCATACAAAAATAACAAACAAGAGATTAATAAATTATTCTTTACATAAAATATCAACTTTCCCCATAGATATGTGCATGCTTTTTAGATTGACAACTTGCATTTTTATTTTGAATTGAGTAGTGACATACAAAATAAGCAAAACATTACAACTAAACATATTTTATTACTAAATCGCGACTTGTCCGATAGTAATTTCGTAGTTTGTTAAAAAAAATTTACTTTCATTTTTTATTTTGTAGTGCAACGCCACACAAAAAAGGCAAAGATAAACAAATTTCTTTTCAAAGTTTAGAATCTTGCATGAAAAGTGAATTTTTTTAGACATTACAATATAACTGAAGAAAACTTTTAAAAAAAATTTAAACACACAAGTAAAGATTGAATTCACAACTGCATGATGAGTAAAATGATCATCATCGCCAGTACAACTTGATAGTAATAAGCAATTTTATACTGTTTTGTTGCTTTATTACACCAACGTCACCAAACAATACAAAAAATACAAAAAAAGAAGCTTTAGTGGCGGTGCACCTACAGCAAACGCAAGGCAAAAAAGTTGTTTTGCTGGCCACTGCCATTCATAAACGCTATATAAAAAATATTTTTTGTTACAAAACTTTGGTATTTTTTTGTTACCAAATTTTAGTATTTTTTAATATTTTTTTTCGTTAAAAAATTTTAATACTTTTTTTGTTATGTTATGCTAGAAAATATGTACCTACTTACGTTAAAAACATGTATGCAAAAAATGGTATGAAAATGACAAATCCGATCAAAGTCTTATTGTATTAGGAGGTACCCAAGTGCTTTTAAAAATTACGTCACTGCACACCTGCGGATCGCCACGCGAACAAAAAACCACTTTTATGCATAAATTAACTCGGCTTTGCCCGAGCCACTGCCAACGGAACTTCTTTTTTATCAAAACATTTTTATACAATAATATTATTTTTACTGTTATCATATGCAATAATAATATTTTCGTCATGATGACACATAATATACAAGTGGGGGAGTCGCTCCAGCCAGGCACCTACGGTGGATGCCCTACGCTCCAAAAGATTGTCGGTAGGCTCTCATGACCACAAACCTGCGGTTTGCGGTTCCCCGCTCGCCATGCCTGCAAAGGTGGACTAATTGAACAATTAGTTAGCTATAATTAAAGTTTAACATAAAGAAGATACCCGTACAATAGTATTAAATAACATAACCACCATCTAAATGACATCAAATCGGCCGGGAGGAAAACTCATAGCATCAATATCGTCGCTCGCACAGCTAGCTCCTCAATTAAATAATTATTAAATAAATTTATAATATTTTTAGACATTTTTCTACTACTAATGCGTTTAAAACAAGCAGAATAGCTAAATCTTGGCAGGATTAAAATAAACCCAGACATTAGGCTACTTCTTGAACGGAAATGAACGCATCTGTATTTCGGGTTTTCATTTTTCTTGATTATGATCCATCTACAATATCCAAAGAATTTATTCCGATATCATTGACATATTAATTATAGCTGCCGTTAGTAGCAATCGGCGTGTTAGTATTACAGAAGTATTCTTTTCTTTTTTAGTACTAATGTTCCGTTCAGGAAACAACTAAAAACGAAGTAACTGTTAACTAAACTGCGAAACATAAAAACTCCAAATGGATTCAGATACCGCAAAAATTACACAAAGACTGAATTCGCCAAAAATTCTAGTCCATTAATGTAATTCAAGATTTTTAAAGCCGTCAATAGTATTTGAGATTTACAAAGAAGGCAACGTCAAGGCGGATTATTGTTAGAGTTTTTGCTGCTAACAAATATTATTTAAAGAATGTTTTGTACAGTTTTTCTGCATTGTAATATTTGAATGCCAGGTAATATTAACTATAAGATATAAACATTCCGTAGAGTCAAAGGTGAAGATTACGTACCATAATATATATATGGAGGGTTAAAAATATATATTTCTTTTGACATTACCTGACCATAGTACTTCTGTTTAAATATTGAACCCCTACATAGTGATGGGAGAAAATCGACACAACGAGTTATTTCATAGTCTCAGAACTGCAGGATTCTACAAATCATACACACTTACTATTTTCAACTTCAGTAGATGATGTTTAAATAATATTTAACTTGCAGCTAATCATAAAAGTTGTTTTGTGACATTTATCACGATATATTTTGTAGAAAACATGCTAGTGTGTTGAAGCCTTAAAGACTGTATTTTGTTGTGCTTTTGATGATTGTTGATGTTTTTTATGCAGATTGCTGCAAGATGTAAGAAACTACGAATCAACGTGCCTTTTCTTAGGAAAATGGCAGAAATATTCACGTTATTTGAAATGATTTTTTTAATAACTTCACTGATTTGTTTTATCATTTTCCGTGCTTGTATGAAGCTATAAAAGATGATATTCATGAATTCTAAAGAATCGTTTATCCTTTTTATATTATCAGAAATCATTTAGCTTCAAAAGATTTCAAGGAGTTCAAGGAGTTGTAATAGTGTTTTAGCTTGAAATCAGGCCACATTTACTCAACAAATATAGCTGAAATAAATTTATAGGATAACAGCCAGAGCTTTTTGGCGACCTCGGCGCTCATTACCAGATACATAGGTAGGTACAGATAAATAATTTACAAATTTGAACAATGATTGTTATAAATAATCAAAATATCAAATATATTAATAATCTTACAATTTCAAAGTCTCAAAATTATAAGAAACAGAAATTTATTATAACTTTATTATAGTTATTATTTTTTATTAAAATGAAATATTACGTTGAATACTTTAGTAATGGATAATACCCGTAACCGCTTGTTCATATATTAAAGTGTGTATTTGCTGTTTAAATCATTTTTTAATTTTAATGAACTTCTAGCCTTGTTTTTAATTCTACTTGTTATTCTTCAGGGCAAATGGCAGTTTTAAAATAAAAATTACGGTTTTAGTTACTAACATGTTTAAAGAGACAACCGCGAGTTTTATGGCTGTTCGGTAACACAATGTATTTTTAATGGAAAGGGATATGCAATTGTAAAAAGCCGATAGTCTGAAACAATAAAAAATTCTTAAACACCTAGGTTGTGTCGTATTTTCATTATTGTTCAACGTTTCAAGCGTGATCAACTATTGCGGTTGAAGTAAATAAATTTGAGAGACTGCATCAAATTTGTTCAGAATTCCTTTAGTGTTTAGTTTAGCTTTTTTATTTCAAGGTTCCAGTAATTATTTTTCACTTTTTCTTTTAAATTGAATACTGATAAGCCACATTGAATTTTAATGGAGGTAAACCCATGATAATATAGAATTTTCCACGATATATTCGTTTACTTTTACTGTTTGCAATGGTTAGAAATGAAGTATAAACGATGAAAAAATCTGTAATTTTTTGACGCCAAAATTATTTATAACACGCTTAATTTGGATGTTCGCCAAATCCTGGTGGCAGGTCAGGATGAGTGCAGAGGAATACGACAATAAAAAAATAATGATGAAGCCATGTTGGGATAGATTATCAAAATATTTAGATATTACTATGATGCAGTGCTTAATTAATAAGAAACAGTAAGCAGATAAAAAGTAGGAGGTTTACTACTTTTTGTGATTGTCTCTATGCTAATTAGGCTTACTGTGTAATAAAATTAAGACTTGAGTAAATATGTCAGTTTTTTTCATACAAATGTAATTCCTCTCTAAAATCGATTAATAATGGAAATAAATTAAAAGTAGTGCTTGTAGGTATGTTACTAGTAAAAAATTATTAGTTACATTTAGACTGACACGGAAAAGGTTTTAAGTTTAATGTGTTATCTATAATTCCACAATTGAAATCATAAAGCCACGTAATCCCGAAGATTAATGGCAGCATTTAATCCTCAAAAATAATATAATAAAGTGAAACTCCTAACCTCTTCATCTTCGAGGTACTCGTGATGTTTCATTGTTTGGAATCCTGATAATCTCAAAGGTTGTCTCGGATTATCCTCTTGTCACGGCCCAAATATTTGTTTCTCCATGTACAAGTCAACAAGTCCCAGTGTCTTCATGTCCCTAACAATTCCTGGAGCAAAAGATGTATTTTTTACCAGAATACAAACCAAGCTCACATCACACCAAAATAGTTGCCATCTCTCTGCCCTCTGCACCGTTTATTGCCATAGACTTGGCCAAAAATGTTCAGAATATTTCATTACCGTTGTTCGGACTGCCAATGCCTTCAAAATACCTGCTTGCAATATCATACATCGGCTCGAGTTCTCAAACAAGCGTAATTGCTGGTGTGCGATAGTCGTAGTTCCCATTAGTTTTAAACTTGAAATATTTCCAGAAATTTTGATAAGTGGATGATGATGATCAGAGACTTAAATTAACTCATTAAAAATAGCTAAATTAATTCAAATTTAATATGATAAATGTGAAAATTTGCGTGATTTGTTTTTAAATAAATTTTATCATTCAGAAAAGGAAAAAATTATAATTTATAATTTATTTGTCACAGTGAAAATGCCGAGTGCGTGTTCTTTAGTGGGAAGTTTAACCTTATTTAGTTTTGTGTCTAACGACCTTATCTTGATGTCAAATAACAATACTTGTATGAACTTTTATGCCATTTTATTAGTATTTTTCATTTAGCCATATTTTATGCCAAGTTGGTTTTTTTTGCATCATTTAAAATTTCTTTGAATTACTTTATGTAACATGGTAATTGTTGCTATCAGCGAGATGCTACAAGCATCATATCAGCAGCTTAATGCAACCAAAAATTAAACCCAATAATATGCTAAAACTATCTCTTGAGAAAAATTCCCGTTCCGTCAGTATCATTGTAATATTTGAGAACTTAGATTGTCACTTTAAGATTACGACTTTTTTGCCAATTTTGATTTTTTAATTTTACTTTGTACAGGAAACAACTGAGTTTAATCTGTTTTTCTCAATAACCAGCATATCTCATTGATAGTCATTAACGTCATCAAGTTTAACGAAACTTTTAAAGTGAATATCTAACGAAATATCAACATACCTAAATCAAAGGTTATTTACTACCAAATATAACTTGTACGCACAATTTTGTAACAAATATTAAGCACTAACTATATTTTACTAATACTTACTTTTTGTATTTACTTTGTCGTGAATATTACAATAAATTCACCGTCTTTATTTTCACAATCATTTCTTTCTCCTTTTAAGCTTATATGAAAATATTGTTTTTCAATTGCGTAATCAAAAACTTTAAATCTCGCCTAAAATTGTTTTAAACAGGAAAGAATTATCAATACTAATATTTTATACGCAATTTATGGTAGTAATTTGAAACGAAATGGGTGCTTTAAAAAATTTTGTGTTTTAGACGCCGCAAATGTTTTTCTAGCATTTAAAGTGGTTAATTCAGAGAGAAGATTGCTTGTTGTTACTCGTGCCTACAAAATAAGAACTAAATTCCTATGCTGCAACTACAAAAAAAAAGAAACACAAAATGTTATTTGCAGCAGGCGTTTTCGCTCTTATATGGGGTATGGTGATTACCTCTTGCTATCCGTTTGCTTATGTATTATCACAATTATCACTTCAATCTGCGTGTTCCGAGCAAATCTCGGATAATTTCCTATGTTGCAGCTTTTATAGTTATTGAGGCAGAAGCCAAATGAACAGCAAAACGCAGCTCACAAACATACCTAATTACATATTAGTAACTCCATAGCTTATGTGTAAGGACCGGAACCAAAGGTCACAAATTGAAATTCTTTTATGGTATTCTTATTCTACGCTAAAAATGAAGTAAAGAAAGTGTTTTTCATTTTTTTCGGAAAATGTCCGCCAGGGGCGCTAGGGGGCAAATAAGATTATTTCAAAGGGCACAGCTTTTCTTGAACAGGTTTAGCCAGATTCACTTGAAACTCGGTATGTACACTCCTCTGGTTGACCTACAGGGGTTCCCTAACCTAACAATCCGAAAACCCTACTTTGACCGCTGAGGGCTGGGCTAAACGCTAAAAATCTAAAATTGACCAAATGAAAAATCTGAAAGTGATGTTTTATTAATATTACACATGGAACTACCTTTTGTGAAGCAACATACCCGAAAAGTACAAACGTACCCGAGAAATCGGGGTCTGATTGGTCAAATTGGAGTTTCAAAGGACTAGCTTTTATTGCACAGTTTTTGGCAGATTCGCTTAAAACTTGGTATGTACACTCCTCTGGCAGACCTACAGAGGTTTCTAAGCTCGAAATTCCGAAACGTCTATTCAGTGTGCCAGATATGGTACAATTTGTTGAAAGTACACTACTACACTCTTTCTCCTTCTGCTCATTAGACAAAATGTTTCAAATTCACCGTAGACATTTTAATTAGGGTCGGAGTACCAAAGTCGCCATTCTAAACATAGAAATAACAGACACACAACGCATTCTAGCTGGTTCCCAAATTGCAAGAATATTGTCCTTGTTCAGCTCAAGCTTCTCTTTGTCAAAGTTTTCGTCGTGAGTCGCAGATTTGGTCCTTTCGGACCATGTTATGTTTTTACGTGCCAAAAATTTTCGAATGTTTATCATTGCCGTCATGTAGTAAATGGTGTGTTGCATTTCCTATAGCAGTAAAAAGCTGGCTCCTTGACGATTGTCCTCTTCACTCTCCAAAAAAATTTAAATTTGCTTACCTCCTCTCGAGAAAAAATCAATGAGGACTTATGGATGACTTGCAGCTAAGAAACAAATTGAATCGGATAAAATTTTCCATTGTTTGTCAGGAGCTGATTCATGCTCTATCTACACCAAAAGTTTCGGTTATTTTCTCATTCTAGAGATCTAAATCAGCATAAATATTGCAAAATATATTAAACGACCTACGTTATGTTTAACAATGCTGAAAAACAACATCGTATGTTTTTGTGAAGAAAGTTCGAACAAACTTTTCAAGAAACATTTATTGAACTGAAATTAAAGCAACGTGTGTATTAATAACAATAAATTTTGTTGTGGTATTAGCTAATATTCCTTAAATCATCACACCATGTTTCTTATATATCCAGTTACTAATTTATAACCGATGATTTTATACGCATCGTCCGTACCTCTTGTTTATGTGGATACAGATCACCGTTGGAAAAACGCTTTTGACGGCTAAGTTATAAAAGTTGCGTCATAAAATGTTTTGCTCCTACTTTCATATTAATTATAATATAAGATTTGAATTTGACGATTAATATACAATAATCATCATGAAATACCCTTTTTTCGCATTTCGTTCAAATAAAATTTGTTATAACCATAAATTATGTGTGTTTAGTAGCTGCAATGAAATTAAAAATAATGCTAGCCAAAACTTTTTGGTCCTTCAAAACTTCATCATTTTGGTCCCGTATAACAATCAACCTCCTTGTTCAGTGAGTTATCACCTCTTTGGTTTTATTTTTTATTAACAGAAATTTGCTTTATCGTTCATTATTCAATTGTGCGTAAAAGTAATCTACCACTAGTAAAAATATAGAGCTACTAAGAGTGAGATTATAATTAAAGACGGACTGTAATTAATCAGTTATCTGCAGCTGTAAAAGCTGCGAAGTTGACATCCAACAGATGCGCACAACGGCGGTCAGACTTCAAAGAGGCGCAAATTGGCTGAGTGAACCTTAAATATACATTTCAATTTTTAAACAGGACATAAATAATGATAATGTAATGATTATTACGGTCATATTAAGTGGCAGTCAGTACGTTACATGTGTTCATTTTGATATATATTTCATTTGGTGATAGCCTGTCAGTCATGTGGTTTGTTTAAATATATTAGCGCTTGGTTCTTATAGTTATCAATTATAGACACTGAGAAATCAGCTATTTTTGTTGGCAAGAGACAAAAACAAAGTATATACAGTTTCAACTGTAAAATATTGCTTCGTCACAGATAAACTCTATCAAAGCATGCGGTTACCTTGATTCAAAAGCTTTTTTCTAAAGTTATTGTCAAGAAAATAAGTTTTGTTATCGCAAAAGGCCGGTGTTTTTCAAAGATATTCGACACTATGATAGTCCCTAATTGTCTCTATCACGTGTAAAAAATTGAGCAATTGACGTTCAATCATGTTTGAGACAAAGGCAAAATGTCAATATTCTACCTAACACCCAACCCAATATTGTTCCTGCCAGATTTGAGCACTACCGACGACTTAAAAGTTGCCACTTCTACCTCTTTGCCGCGACCGCTATTAATTACTTTACACAGATGACGTAAAATCTATTATTGCGTAATTTTTGTAATCTCATATTCATTAAATATTTAAATAAATTATGCAATATGTAACTGCTATGTATAAAACCATCCAATGAAAAATACATGTTGATGGCCTATTACCACGTTATTTTCGTCTTGGACAAAATGAAGCTCATAACATAAAAAAGCATAAAAAACAAAATAAATTTCAAAAATTCAAAAAACAAAATGAATTCCACAACGTTTTAAACTGAACTGGTATTTAGTGGTTTGTATTTATGTAGAGTAAATACATAATAAGATTTAACGGAAGAAAAAAATTTATTACTCATTAGTCTACATTATGCGCCAAACCTTGATAAGTTTTCCGTTAGTTTGGCAATATCTCTAGCATTTATACCGGCAAAAATGTATTCGTAATTTTTCTTAATTTTTACAAATCAAATACAGTTGCTGAAAACAGCAAAAAACAAACTGGACAAAGTATGAAAGTTTTTGTTATAAAACAAGTACTAACGCTTAATGAACTGAAGAGAAGAAGAAAGTTGGAATAATATTTACAATAAATATTTGTTGCAGTATTAGTACCAATCTTACCATCTTCATCAGTTTTATGTCATTAATTTACTGCATTATATCAGTATGAATTTGCATGCCGCAGTATCTATTGCTGTTGAATGCCGTGATCCCCATCGGAAAAAAACCTGTTGGCGTCAAAAATGTAAAACTTGCTTTTTTATTATTGTGCTCCTTCTTTTATGTGCATTATGTATTTAGCCTTAACTTTGAAAATATAAATATCAAGGACATCTTTGTTGGTATTTATTTCTGGCAAATCAATATATTAAATTTCTGCAACGTAATAATTCTAGACAATCGCACTTTACATTTTTCTCCTCCTGATCCTTCAAGAGACACACACATTTTTTGGAGCTCTGATATTATATTTTTGTTTCATTTTTGTTTTATTGGAATTACTTATTTTTAATACTAATTTTAGTATCATCTTGACCAGTATTTTTTGCTTGTCAAGTTGGTTGTAGTTTTAAAGTAACTAAAAGTTATATCAGTTATTTATCAGTGATTTTTTAAAACAGTTAAGTGTGTAGTGTCATAAACAGTTTTTTTCCCTTGGATGTTGAACTCGAAAATTTCCATCTTGGCCTTATCACTCTTGCATTGATATGCAAATCAGCAAATTAAGATAAGTGAAATTTTTAAAATGTATATGTAGTCTGAAGACTACCAGTATTTTTATGTTGTACGGCTCCCTCAAAGATACTGGCACATAGGCTTATTGTGTGTTACAGCTCATCAACCATGGATCTCCTCCAAAATATTGAGGACATCATTGCAACCGCGAACAGCCACAATATCATACACACTGATCGGACGGAGCATGACCCAACTTTATGCAAATACCTACTTCAGGACTTGGATGAATATTGGTATTACGAAGAATACGAAGAAAACGAAGATTATTTCTATGGACCGGATTGTGGCTTATGTGGACGATACGCATCTCCTGACGAGACACCACTATTCTACAAAGGACGTGAATACAACGTTGTTTTTAAGAAGACTGAAGACCAAAGAGATGAGGGGATACTGGAAGGATTTCTAAGATGTGTATACTGCTTCAAGTATTATCATCGTTTCAAATGTTCACTTGAGTTGACTGATAAGTCATATTACGATGCAAAATGTAGACGAACTTGGGCTTGTCCTACATGTCTTCCTAATTTCATGTCAAAGACGTAAAATTAACCTGATAATGTACCTGTTAAAAGTTTAAATAATATAAAGAATGTGTATGTGATTTTCAAAGCATTGTATCATTTGAATATATTTTTATCTTCAAGTGGTATGTATCACCTTGTATAGAATTATACTTTACTTTATATGATTTTCTGTCGATGCTGGTTTTATTACTAGATTTTGGATAACTATTTTACTTGCCTACTTGATATTAATTTTTATTAATTTTAGTTTTTTGTTTTTAACACAGTATATTGACTAATAATTATTAATTTGATAGGATTTTGGCTACGACTGGAAATGTTTTTTGATTGTCTATAATTGATGGAATGTAATGTTTAGACCTACTATGGCTTCGTCTTTCTTTTTGGAAATCAGCGTTTGTTGAAACTTAAAGACGTTAAATAAAGCAATACAATACAACACAATACAACACAATACATATTCATGTCCTAATCGTTTTAGTCCTGTATCACATCATCTTTCCTGTTTAGTGAGTTATTATCTCTATTGTTGTATTTCGACGGTGTTATGTTCAACATTTAGCGGTCCGTTGTGTATAGAGTTAACTTAAAATTATTCAAAACAAATAGTTATTAAAATTGCACACAATAATTTTAGCTGTGCCTTCTTTTATCAATAATCAGTAGGTGCAAGAGCCACACAAAGCTAATTATATGCTTGAAGCGGCGTCCACACTTTTCAGGGGCGTCAATCTGCTGCATTAATTGAAATAGAAATAATATATATTTTTTACTTATGCAATGATCATTACGTTTATATTACATGTTAACATGATGACAGTTAGTCAGTAGCACGTGTTCATCTAAATGTTTTGCATTTTACGGTGGCCTTTTTATAAGATTCAATTTTCTGGAAGGACTTTTGAATGAATGAATTCTTAATAGTCATTGCAGCCGTTTAGAGACAATATGAATGGGAGAAAGGCAGGATTTTGTTTACAAGAAAAAAACATGTAGTGTCTCCAATGTCAAGGGATGCAGTTTAATTTACCCAAAAATATTTAATTATTAACAATCAGGCGTATATTACTTTCATTTCAAATTCTTGCTACTTGACAGGTGAGAAATAGAGCAAAAGCAAACCGGAGTGAACTTGATTTCATTCTTGCGAGAACGACCTTTACATTATATCCTGCATACTTCAGACAACACTGGAAATATATGAATATAAGTGCTGAAAAAACGTTGCACATAACCACGGCGTCGGGTTTCAAACAATTTGTATTAGAAAATACGAGTTCTTAAGGATGCCACACTGTAAGTCTCCGGTGGCATATTTAATTAATTTTTAACAAGGAATATTTTAGGTTTGGGCTTCTTGGTATCAGTGAAATAAAAAATATTAGGTAGATAGGCATTCTTTCAATTTTTAATACAGATAGAACATAACCAGTTGTTATCGGATATTATTATTATTATTATTATTATTATTTATTCAGAGCGTTTTCAAAATAAATCAACGTCTACAACAAGGTTACACAGTCTACCTTGCTGAAAATGACATAATGGCGAAGTATTTTTGACAAGAGAGAAATGTAAAAGAAATGTAAATGAACTGTTGTCAATCTGCCTTTCATTCAACGACAGATTCTTCTCCAGTTAACAAAAAGACGTCAGCGTTCTACAAGGGTACTGAGTAAAATACAGACATTCCACAACGGCGACCAACCCTAATCCTTCAAGACGTTCTTTGTTCTATTTT
>JAQFYG010002750.1:0-13907 GCA_034694325.1 Entomobrya corticalis
AGGTTCATTAGGGCAGAGATATGCAGACTATTTAATAGGCCAAAGGTTAGTAGCTTTTCATTAGGCAATGAAAGGTCAATCTTTTCATGTAAATATCTTAAAAGGTTAATTACCAATAATTATAAAAATGACTTGAAATACATAATGTTTGGGTAAAGATTTAACTTTAACGTTTAAAACAAAATGTACTAAATATTATTATGTACATAACGTTTATATACATATTCTAATACAGACAGAGGCAATGTCTTTTTAAAAATGTAAATAGCAATACTAAAATATACTCTTAACTTACATTTTTAAAACTTAATTAAAATTAAGAATTAACAATAATGGAATGAATCGGAATTGAACTGACTGATAAAGAATCTCTTTCAAATAATTAAAGTAAAATGGCAATTTTTATTTATAATTTTAGTCTACCGCAAACAAGATAAATTAGGATATGCACATATTCTTCGTTGTATTTTTTAAAATAGCTGTAATTAAAAAGCATTTTCAAATTAAAATCTACATTTAAAATGGCACTACTCCGCACAAAAAATGCAACAAAACTTAATTAAAGTTAACAGTTATATTTTTACAGTAAATTAAAATAAAGGTAACATAAAAAATTATATATCAGTTAGTATATATAACATTCAACATCAAAACAAAAAAAATCATAGCACACATCATTCAAAAATATATACTTACACAAAAGTATATTCAAAATTTAATTTTTTCATCAACAATTGACCATTGTTGTTTATTGTTTTCGACGGTTTAATTGAACTGTTTTCTTGACATTGACTTTCTTTTCTCCAATTTTTCTTTGTCAAATCAATTAAATCTGAGTTGTAATCACAGTCCTTCTCGTGATAACAGCAGGCTTTTCATTATGCGCCACCCCTCCATCTCCATTTGTCCATGACCCATTGTTGTTCACAGCATTGTTGCTGGCCGCCGTTGTCGTGTTGTTGCTGTTGTTGTTTGCATTATTGTTTTGGTGAAGGAGTGAAGACACTCGTGGCTTTGGTTTGGGGGCAACTTTTGGCGTCACTGGTTTGTTGGCTGAAGTGAGTCCATTTATTTCCTAAAATTAAAATTTTGCAGAAAAAAAACAATGAAAATGAAAAATTCAAATAACTTTTAAATTTTTCAAAAACTTAAAACGGCGTTTTTGTTTGGAAGAGTCAGCGAGAGAAAAGGAAAGATTTCTCATGCAAAATTATTTAAATATCTGTAAAATAATAAAGTATTACACTTAAATATATTTTAATGAGATATATATTTTGGTGTAGTTTATGTATCTGTAATTTTTAAAAAGTTAATTAGTGTTGTGTTCATTTGATGATGATATGTTGTGCGGATTTGTGATATAAATATACAGTGAAAAGTGAAATTGTGTATTTAAGGGACACTGTGATGGTCAAGTGAATAGATATTTCATGCATGCAAAGATAAATAATAAATATACACATAAATTTTTTGTGTAATTTGCTTTCTGAAGAAAGGAAGAAAAATAGATTGTACAAAAGATTGAAGACAAGAGAGAAAGTTTTTTCGTTTTTTTCATGATTTTTTCCCGAGTTTTGAAATTACCACCCAATAACCATAAAAATAAATATCTGAAAATGATACCTTATGACCAATGAAACTGCGTTAAAGTTCATTTTTTACAAACAGTGGACAATTTTCTTATTATCCTTTTTAACTCGTTTGGTATTAATTGCAGACCAGATATGAGGAAGCATTTTTTAGTATTGGCAGTTACTTTAGTAGATTTTAATTATCTTAGCCTTTTAAAACATAATTGCTAATGTGTTGGCGGAGGTAAACAATTAATGGAAAACCCCAACGAAAACAAAGTTAATCACAAAAATGTTAAAAGGCTATCGACCTCAAGAAGGAAAAGAAAAATATCTGAAAAAAATTTAAATTGACAGACAAAAGTCAACAAAAACTGTTACTTTTTTATTGTTAGCAGCATGCCATCATTTTTTCATTGTCAGGTATTTTTCTGTTTGATTGTTAGTAAAAAAACTCCTCCCAAGCCCCGACCCGACGATACAATCGGCTTCTTTTGTATAAATTGCGCAATTCAATTTATGTCAATCAGATAGAGAGAAAAAGAATAGAATAAATATAAAGGAAATTATTAAATATTTTACTTTAAAAAATACGCACAGGTGGCGGCATTTTTTACAAGAGTTTTTTTGATTCCCCAAAGAAGATTTTTTGTCTGTTTTACTTTTTTACTAGCACAAAACTTACTCTATTATCAAAGGATTCTTTTGTACAGCCTGGATTATCCACCACTTCCTGTTTACTTTGTGCCCCTGGCTGACCCATAATCCCATCGACCTCTGACTCAGACGCTTGAGAAGTTGGCATAAGAAAAGGATTAATGTGGAATGGGTTTGTTGACGAAGGCAATGTCAAAAGGGCAGCAGTGATTGCGTCAAATTGCTCGAAAGGATTGTTATTGTCAGCGTTATTTGTTGCCGTTATTGAAGCAGTGATTTGTGAAGAATTGTTAGTGGCGTTAGAGTTACTACTACTATTTGTATTGTTATTTCTACTACTGTTTGTGTTGGAATTCAACAAAAACGGGTTTGTTGATGAAGAATTTGAAGATTGTGTGAAAGGATTATTATTTGTATTTGAACTTGTTTGAGTTTGAATCAAAGCCGGCCCTTCCGTCAATAAAATTTCCTTTTCTTCTGAGAAATTTTTATTTGAAGGGGGCGATTCGATAATATCATCAAGATCTGTACTAATTGTTCGTTTATTTGTATTGTCAGTTTTGGGACTCATCATGAGATGAGATGATCTTGGAGAGCTGATGCTTGAGCTTTCTGAAGTCAATTTTATTTTTTCAATTTTTCCTTTCGATGTGAAATGAGTGACAGTGACTGGGGGTGAGCCAGATGGGATTAGAGGCATTGAGTCGTCGTTATCATTGTGATCGAGATTGTCAATGTCTGTTTCAATACTTTGTTGGGTTCGAGAAGAGTGGGATGCCGAGGTACCGGAAGTACCAGCATTTGTCATTGTATTTGTCGAGGATAATGCCAACCCAGAGGTTTGAGTAGAGGTCAATAAGGGGCCAATGCCGCCATTATAAGGCAGAGTCAATTTATCGCCCCCCTGTTTTCATAATAAAAATATTACTTAACCAATAAATATTAAATAGGTAAACTATTATAAATATAACAAACAACAACAAACAGAACTACACTACTTATATAAACAAATAAATTATTATTTTAATTACAACTTGTTCTATAAGTTAGAACAAAATCAACAATGATTTGTCTTAAAAAGATGTAGTGTATGTACAAAATATATATTATGGTGAGGGTGAAAGGTTTGCTGAATGTAAAAAATAATGCAAACTATCTACTGGAGTGATATATATGGCAAGTCAATTAGTGATACAAAAATAAAACCAGTATAATCTACTTTGCAGCAGGCAAAACAGTAAAAAATGAAGATCATCTTTTGAACTTTGTACAATTAATTATGACACAAAAAATGCACATTTTAAAACATGGGACAAGTGACATCAAGAACGTTAAAATATTAATTATTTTATATCAGGTGAAAGAAGTTCGGCAATGGAGAATATGACATGTTACAATGATTAAAAATCTAACAACTGGACAAAAATAATTAATTACAAATTAGTAATTACAAAAAAATAATTTCGGATTACTTTTCAACCAAACGCTAGTTTAGCAAAAATTAATTTATGACATTAAAAAAATTATCTAGGAATGAATGCAACAATTTTGGATCTGTGGTTATGACCTGAAAACTTCATGGACACGAAATGTTGAAGTCAATCGAAATATTATGATGTGGTCTTAATTATAATTATAAATGAATCAGATGCAAAACTGACGCGATTTTAAACGATGGAAGATATGTAGTGATGAATCTCTTTAGATGATGTAATTTAGACTTACCACAGATATGAAAGTAGCGGCATCAGTACTTGCGTTTTCACGTCCGTTCTGCATAGCATTTTCTCGCTTTTTGACTGGAGGATAGTTTTCCCTGAAATTCAAGTTAAATTGATTGTATATCGAGTACACTCTATCTTCTACTAACCATCAAGCATCTTCGGTAGTAATTGTCCGAAAAATTTCTCAACATTATTTTTTCGGCATCCAACTTACCCATTCAGTAAAGTATGCGAAGTCCCATTCGTTTCCCCTCCACTCGGCTTTTTCAAATCGTCTTCTAACTGTTTCGCTTTCCAAATATTACACTTGACCTTATCTGGTGGCAATGGCTTGGGCAATGAAAAGTACTTTGTTTGGTTATTCGGAATAACATTAACATCCGCATCAATAACCGTCTCAGTTTGCATGAATCCTCCAGTTTCCTTTGCAATGCTTTTGATTAGATTGTCAAGTGGATCATCTTCCGGAGGTGGTGGCGTTGTTGACTCATCATTTGGAGATGCTGAAGAAGGACTAGGGGTGGACCGAGATGTGGGCGTGACTGGAGGTGACCCTGGAGTGGCCTGACCTTGATTTGGTGTTGAAGCACCGCTTCTGTTCAGTGTTCCGTTATTAGAAGCTGCTGTCGTCGTTGAAGTTGGATGTAACACTCGAGGTTCGAGAAGAAGCACTGTTTCCAGATCGGAAACAGCGGGCTGTGAAGGGGCTGTTGCTGCAGGGGGCGTGGTTTCGGTGTTATCGGTTGAGGTGACGATTGGTTTCGAAGTCTCGGACGATTCCTTCTGAGTTGAGTGACCAATTGGTCGTTGTCTTTCGCGAAGGATGTGAGACTGGCGACGGGCGTAACGCTGACTGGGGCGGCGTTCAAATTGGACGGTACGTCGGGCACGGTTTTGGGCTAGCGTTTGGATCTCCGTTCTTCCACTAAAATAGATATTTAACAAACAAAATTTAAATTATTAATTTTCGAAAGAAGTTATGATCATAATCCAATTTTGAGATCGAAATTGTTCACAAATTACCTGTATCTGAATCTCGAGCCCATTCTGAAGAAATTCTGTCTAGCGCTGGGTCCCTTCACAGGTCCCTTCAAGCGGAAGAATGCGTGATGCTCTACTGCACATTTCCATAAATGCTTTGCAGCCTTCTCGTTATGTAATCTACAAAATTAGTTAGAAGCACAGACAAAAATACGAAAATTAGATTTTTGCTGGAAGCACTTATATGATTTCATAATAATCAAGAAAATATGCTGTCGTTCATAATTTATTATTGTTATTTTGTTCATGTCAAATTTCAAAATGATTAGATCTACTTCTCCTGAGGAGAAAACTTTTCCGTCTTATTAAAATGTTATAGCTTATTATGTTTCTACCTGAAAACAAATGTGTGTTCGCGTTCCCTTCCTTCATCATCATCCTCGACGACGATAAGACAAAGCTTTTTCTTCTTGAAGTCGAGCCGTGCTATTTTTGGCCAAAAGAATAAACCTATTTTTTGAGGTCCCTCAAAAACTAGGATTCCTGTTGGTGTCAGTCCGAGGGAGTACTCGCACCCATCTTTACCCTAAAACCATGAAAAATAATAAGGAAATGAACGTAACAGAAGCCATATTTATTGTCTTCAATCTGTCAATTACAAAAATGTGTTTAGATACAGTACAGACCACACAATTTATTTGTTGTTTTCTAGAGAAGCCAGCAAACAAACAAACACCAAGCTCATCAACATAATTTACATGACTGATTAGCTACTAATTATGTCGGTAGTAATTAGGTAGAAAAAACCACAAAGAGACAAAACTCAGGTAAAAGCTACAAGAAGAAAATACTTCAATGTTGTATTAATTTACTCTGAGAAACACTTACCAAAACTGTGTGCATGTCCACGCCATACATTTCGAGCACTTTGGCTCTGTTCAAGTAGTTCAACTCCGCTTGTGCTGGAGTTTGGCCCCTTTAAAATAATTTCATACAAAAATCAATGTAATGTAGCCTGTAGATGAAGGTCCTCTGCCATTTTTAAGTGTTTATAAAGCCATTAAAATAATAAAAAGTAAGTACCTTTGTCTTTTAAACTCCTCCAAAATGAGAATTTCCATTTCTTCCGTCTGATCTGGTGTAAATCTGAATTCGGATACGAATGACGGAGTGTGAATTTCTGGATCATAATCTCCTAATTCCGCTATAAAAGTACATGAAACATGATTTTATTATTTTGAGTTTTCTTTCGGTTTATACAAGAGGTTAAAATAGACTTTAAGATTTATAAGAAATTATTTAAGTGCTTACATTGTAAAGCCAATGCCCCCAACTCAATAGCCAACTGTTGAGGAATAACAAGCTTCCCGGTAAGAACATCCTGCTTAACTTGCAGAAAGAACTGATACCTAATTGACAATAAAACAAACACCAAAATATTAAAATATGCTTTTTATTAAGACATCAAGTCCATAAATTATATCATTTCGTTATGGTTTATGTCCCTTATATCCTCTTACTCTTAATCTAAATAGCCAATTTTTCTCTCTCTATCTTCCTTTTTGGCAATTCTCCGACATTTCACACAATGCATTTATTTTTTTATATGAAAAGGCTCATATATCTGTCAATTTATGTTATTTATATTTTAACAAATCAACAAAGTACTCTTCTTACCTAGTCAACTCCTCCCTCAGGTGTTGCGGTTCAGATGAATAAAACTTCACTTTCAGCCGCAGTGTGTACGGGGGTCCAACTAAAAAATGGAAAAAAATCACAATAAAATATAATGCAATGACAAAGATAAAACGTAAGAAGAACCTATATCTACCATTTCATATTATCAATGTATTTTACATTCTATTTCTGCTTAAAACTTCAACAAGTTTTCATTTTCATCTTTGCAGGGAACCACTGCATACATGGAATATGAACAATCTCTTGAAATAATTTATTTCCTTTTTGTGCCTCTTAAAAAGGTATGCAACTATAACTTTTTTGTCATTTTATGCCGAGTGGATCATGTATCAGTCAGTATTATTCCCATTTCAACCCCATTTTTACCAATTTCAAGCTCCATTTTTCTACACAAAAGAACCCAAAATTATTTAACTACCGCGTGGGTGGATTGGATAAGATTTTGGTACTGTGTTCTATTTCATAGACATGTTGTTCTAGACTTGGGAAACCCCCTCTGGAGAACTTTAAGTGATTTATTCTTTGAAAATAAGTATGAAAGAACACATAATAGCACGTGCTGTTCTTTTATAAAATAATTCACGAATCCACAAAATATTCAATTTCCTTATCACCTTAAAGATTTCCTATTACCCAATTTATTTTACACAACAGCATAATGATTTAAGTGTTGCCTCCAACTGATCTTTAGTGATCAAAACCATCAATTTAGTATATAACTATTATTTAAGCTAATTTAATATTATAAAAGAGCCTAAAGTTTGACGTCTCAAGTCTGAAGACATAATAATACGCCATTATAATAATTTTATTGAGTGCAAATTTTGAGATTCAAGCTATAAAAGTTGGTTCCAAAAATACATATACCACATCATATTTGCTTAAGTACCTAATTCTGTTCTGCAATAAAAAATTGAATGTTTTAAAAATTACTTCACATATTTTCAGTTTATCATACTGCTCTATCAGCAGTTCAAAAATAAACTGCTGCTTATTACAATCCATCATTTATTTAATATTTCAAAACATCAAAGATGAAATGATATAACACCCATTCATCAACTCATCATACAATTACACGCAACAATATACAACCCACGCGTACAAAAATAACTTGTAAAGTAATAGTTCCATCTATGAAAATATTTTTAAGGAGTAGAATTGTTAAAGTTTAAAAGGGAAGAAAATTATAGAGTATTTTCTGAGAAAATCACTAGGTTTGTAAACGACGGAGACAAAATGGATAAAAAAATATTTTGCGAACGGTGCTATCTATAGACAACAAACAATAGACTAAAACATATTTTTATTTTTGGGCAATCAGCAAACTAGCAATTACGCTGATGTGGCGTCTTCTGTTGCGTTTTTACGTTGTAAATATATTTTATGCCAGACGAAGACAGCTAAGCAAAAAATATTTTTGTTCTTTTTAACGGCGTGATGGATATTCATGGATCTAAAATATATTATGTTGCATATTTTTGTGTTGCAATTGCAACACTGTTGAATGTACAATATTTATTTTTGTATTGCACAAATCCATCATCTTTCATTTTGAACAATGAGGCATTTAAACAAAAATGACAAGATCAGCAAACTAAAATGGATAGATAGATGGATGGATGGAGTAACAAGGAGCCGCTACTCAGCAAAAAATTATAAGCTGAGTTGATATTTGAGTGTGGCAAAACTGCATCTTTGATAAAAACTGAAATAATCTTGAAAATGCAAAAGTAAGCTCGTTTGAGCGAACAAAAAAGAACGATAACAAGATATGTGTTTAGCGTCATCATTACACATTATCATCAGCTACAAATGCAATATAACAAGCTGAATAGAAATGGATTTTGGTTTGGAAAGATAAATAACACAATTGTTTATGATTTTGGCTGGATGATAAATGATGCCAGTACTCTCTGGACTCTACGTAAATGGAAGTGAATTGCTTTAGACATGAAATTTGTTAAATTGAAAGACAAGAAGCTTTAGAAGGATCACTTTTGTTGTGTTTTTTAACTAAACAAAAGTTGTTTGATGAAAATTGAATATTAAATTTGTAAAAAAATATATGCTTAGGTGGAACATGACATGATTAGGATGAAGTATCAATGTACAGAAACTACAACGCATTAAGGAAAAAAGGACATTAGATTATGTATGAAAGTACAAAAATGATATATTTTGCTAAAAACTACTTACATATTCTAGAGTGTAATCATCGTATCAAAATTTTTATTCTAAAAGGAATCACTTTTCCATATGTGGTGACAAAAATAATGTGGTTCGTGTACATCCATTTTTTTCAATGTTTTTAGTATTCATTGTTCGTAAAGTATATTTTTGCATAATGATTTTCGCTTTCATAAAATATTGTCTAAAGATGAAACGATTAAGAATATGTAGGAAACTATGGTCTGAGTTTAGAGATTAGTGCTAATGGAAAAAAGAGTAGGAGTAAAGTGGGTAAAAATTATTGGTATTATGACGTGATGACTATCATGTTGATGGTTAAGTTCAGGAGGGAAGAGGAGACGAGTGAGTGAGTGAAGTTTTCATGGTCAAGGCTAAGTAACGATTAAAGTTAGGTAGTGGGAGATGATTATGAATATTTTTGAGAAAAATTGAAATATTACAAATAGTTTTGAATATTAAAGAAATAATTGTTCAACTGTTATAGTTTAACGCCACTTGTTAATAAAATCGCTCAAAAACGGTATATGTAGTCGATAAGGTAGTATGACAGGAAACTCCAAATGATTGGAATTTATAGAAAATGTTGGGAGAATATCTGCTATTTTTGGGGGAAATATATTTTCATGTACATTTTCGTAATTGAAATAAAAGTAAGTATTCAAGTATGTATTCTTATTTATTATTAAGATAGTGATGATGATCATCGTCATCTTGGAAGTAGATCACAAGCAACCCAAATTCTGCATAAATTTTTAAATCGTATATTTTTCAATTAGGCTTGTGGTTAGCTTGAAAGTAAAAAGAAATCAAGACTCGAGAAAATTGTTTTTTTTCTGGCACCCACTATTTTTCAGTTTCAATTTGCTTATTCCATTTTCAGTTTTTTTTCAATCCTTTCTCTCTTTGTTTGTGCTTGTCTCCGATAATTCTCTTTCAAGCCATAAAAATGCAAACTGGCACTTTTGCTTCTGACTGTGAGCTCCACTTTCATTGCCCATTCTTCTTCTCCTTTTCGGTTTAACTTTAACTAACTTTTACCTTTACCAACCAAACAATAATCAGGATGATGATCATCGCACCATACATGCAAATAGAAGATTATTTTTACAATTTTTTCAGCTCATTCGTCATCCAAAATAGCACTTTTTATGTTCAATTTATACCGCTGTTTTTACACCTCCAATCTTATTTTTTGCTCATATTATTCATGCATGCATGCAATGCATGACTACATGTGATTGAATTTATTCTAGCATTTTTTGGATGCAGACTATTATCAGATACTATAACATGTTTTCCCTAGTTTGTTGTAAGCTACAAGTTGCAAACGTCACGGTCATGTATATATTCAATACCAAAACTATTTTTTGTTTGAGTTTTTTTATTTAGGATGCATATACAGCTGCCTAACAAATACAACATTTTTGGCCACGCTATTCACTCCATCATCCTCATGTCCATTCGTGTAAAGATCCAATCCAAAATTCTCAATGTAATCAACAGGCATCTTTATCTCTTCTTTCGCGAGTCTCAACTCCGAAGAAAACTGAATAGTGAATAGAATGGATGATTGGTCATTGTCCTTTTCCCTCTCAAAAGCGAAATAAAGACCTGATCTCAAACTCAAGTTGAAGTAGAGATGGTGGTCGTGCCGTTGTTGATGATGATGATATGTTAGCAAATAAAATAGCTGTAGACTTCTTTAATGGACTATAGCCCAAAGACGCAGAGAAAATAAGATTCGTACTCTAAAACTTTGTATTTGGTGTTTACATTTTACATAAACGCGTTTTGTAAACAAAAAACTATGTATCTACTTTGTATACAACTGGTTGGTAAATAGTTGTTGGTTCAAATCATCGGAGGAGGATTCTACCTCTTCCCATTTTGAAATAGAAATATACCCAGTTTTTTCTACCCTTTATATTTTGTGATGCTGATTGTGATGGATGCCAGTTATATTTTTTAAGTATATTTTTATTACAATGTGCGCACACAATTCTACTAACAATCTAACAGGTAACAAGCCTGTGTACAAATAAAAATAAAGGAGTGTTATGTGGTGGTAAATGTAAAATACACAGTAAAAAGATTGCGATTTAGTACTGGTCGTAATAATAATAACAATAATAATAATATAATACCTAATAGCAATAAAAAAGAGCGTGCATACCAGTTTTTGCCCTTTTTTTCTCGCCTTTTTAATAACCATCTTCCTTTACATAGAGCCTGATAGTCTGTTTCGAATCTTTAAAACAGTCAGACAATTTAGAAAAAAGTAAGGTTTAATTAGCAAAAATGCATGAGTAAAACGACAACAATAACTTGAGGGGATGTTGTTTTAGAGGTGCATCACTGCATTGTTGCAAGTGGTACATTGTTGATTTCAAGCTGGCTTTTGGCCGACTTGCTACTTAAAGGGTTTGCATTTATTTTTTATTACTGGCTTGTTAATATTGCAAGTTGTAAATTACAATTTTCAAGCAATGAACGTTAAAAAGAATAGGAGAAAAGTGGCAGTGATTATTGCAAGAAGGCTGGTTTTAGTGGTGGTTGTAGCTAATAATGAAGATGAGGAGTCCGAAATGAGTTTAGAGAGAAAATTAGAAGAAGAGAGAAAAAAATTAAATGGTTATGGGTTATGGTTATATGACTGGTCGGGTGATTGGTGGCGATTTTGTAATGGTAAAACGCTAATAGACTGACTTTGCTGGCCTATTAAATAAGAACAGCTAACTTGTTTTGTCTTTCTTGGAAATTTGTTTGGGGATTGATGCTACTCAGATTCTGGTGTTTGCCAAAAAAAATACTTGAAACAAAGTGGCCATTATGTGAATGGGACATTTACAGTAAAAATTTGTTTTCCTTTTTGAGATACGGTTTGGCTTTGGCTTTTAAAAATCAGAAAAGGTGATGACAAACAAAGCAATATAGAAAATTAAGAGTATATGGGAATGAGAAATACAAGTAATTTAAAAGTTTGTTTTCTGTAATAAAGGGCTTGGCTTATTTGTAAATGTTGTATATGAAGGAGAGCTAATATTGCATATTGGTAAAATTAAAAATCAGCCAAAACGGGAAGAAAAATGACAGTATTGAGATGCATGTTTATAGACAACAATTTCTAATGACAAAGGAGAAAAATATGAACGAGGTGTTGATAGATAGCTCGTGATTTGATTACAAAAAGAATGATGACTAATACATTTGTGTTGATGTTGATCGTCATCATGATTATTTACTGTGAAAAAAGGAAGTAAAGGGCTGACTGTGGAGGAGGACCCCAAACAAAGATGTAAACTGTAAACAGTTTTCTTTGAAACATTCTTATTTTCAACTTTGTAAATTTAGCTCATGCTTCTGCTTACTCACGATATTTATTTTTACTTGCTTTTTACATTTCATTTTAATAAAGTTTAAAAAATTCAGACTTGAAATGAAAATGAAGAGGCTCTTTTAGAAAAATGGTAATAAAGGTTACTCGTGCGTTAATTCCTACGTGCGTGTGTTTAGTTTTTAACCGAAAGGGGTTTTTCGCAAAATAAAAGGTGGAAACAAAGGCGGATATGAAGATTCGAAAGAGGTGAATAGTGGATGCGGATGACTCAAAAAGTGCATTAAAAAGAACATCAGCGGATGCATCAAAGCAAACAAAAAATAAACATTAATTTTTTACAAACTATATAATATCTTTGTTTATACAACAACAAAATACAAAGTGCATTGTAACGCCATAAAAAAGAAAAGCAATGTAAAATGATATGATAATGACTTTTTGATGCCACTTTGAAGTAAAAGTTTTGAAATCTTGGCAGAGAGAAGAGCAGCGGGTCTACGTCAGGAGTTTTTAAAGAAAAAGTCAAGTTTAAAAATTGTAATGGCTCACTTCCTTTTATTCTTTTAAACGGTGTATGAGGCAGCAGAACTGCGAAAGATTATTTGTATTCTCTTGATGTAAACCAAATAAACAGAAAGTTATGTGTAATTTAAGGGTGGTATTAGAGCATTCTCTTTATCATTAAATGAAAAACAACAAACAAACCTCTTTTCATAATTGGAATACTTTGTTGATCCACTTCCGGTATGCACAATTGCAGTAAAAAATGTTGGCTATTTCTACCATTTCATGTTTTCTTTGCATTTTTGTTTCGTGATTTTCACGTCATCATTAAAAAATGTTTTTTGAGTTAGTTTAAACCCAGATGAAGGGAAAAGTAAAGAATGTAGAAAAATGGTACGCTTCATGAGAACATTTTGCCAGAGAGCCAGAAAAAAATGAATGCAACTTGATATATTGCACTCATGCTGATTATGATGATGACCTTATAAAATAATTTTTGTGTAGAATAAAAAGTAAAGTGTTGAAGTGAATAACCGGCAGTAAAAGTAAACAAAATACAAGATTTAAAAAAAAGAAGCTTTGAAGTTTTTGCTGATGAGAGAGAGAGAGTCAACACGCAAAGGAGCCACAAGCTTTTAAAGTAAATTCCTTTGAAATTGTGGTTTGGTTTTCAAAATGAACATGCATATTTTAAAATAATTCATTTTTAAGTAAAAGGAGAATTAAATTGTATGAAATGCAAATTGTAAATGTAAATGCTCATAGGTAAATACAGAACCCATTTTTCATTTTTTATAATATTAAATAGTATACTAGGTTTAGGTTTCATTACAAAAATTTCAGTTTTTATCACAAAACTTGTTAAGAATGGGAACTTTTAGTTTAATTACGCATAAAATTTCCCAGGAATTTTGATAGGTATTTTAAGAGATACAGTTCTTTTTAAGTATTCTATAAACTTTTATGGACTTTTTATCAGTTTTACAAATAAGGTAAGCAACATCAGCAAAATAAGTGTATAAAAAAGTAAAGAATTTGAGTTTGAGATAAGATAAGAAAAGTTTGATAAAATTTGGAAAATGTTTATTAAAAATTTCTGTTTGAAGCGAATTTGCTATTATTTATATGGGAAAGTCTAACGACAACTATTTATCAATAATATTTAGTTCCATGTAAAATATGTTAGATTCTGATAAATTCCTTTGAAGAAATTATATAAATCATGAACAATGTCTAAAAGGC
>JAQFYG010002751.1:0-13907 GCA_034694325.1 Entomobrya corticalis
TATAAATTTAAATGTATATTATTCAACCTCAACGATGTCTTTCGGATCATAGGTTCATATGTTTACATATTTTATTAGGTATTAAGGCTTATTTCACAAGTCGCAATAAGGAAACGCATCATTCATTACTAGAATATATTGATGTTGTACATTTTTCTTCTCAGATTTTTTTATGCAGCTCGGCTCGGCTGAATTAGTTGGCTTTTACTTGTCGAAAAACTAACAGGAATCCAAGAAATCAGAATATCACTTGTTTGAATTGAAATTTTTATTTAACTGAACAAAGTTGAAGCTCATACATCTACGATTCCATAGTTCATCCAAAAACCCGAATTGACTTTTTGGGGCGAAAGCGGACCATATATGACTTATTGGAAATTGGAACAGATGAGAGTGAAAATGACAAGAGGAACAGCTGAGAGCTGAACAACAATGAAATGAAATATCCATCCACTCGCACGTCATTGCATTGGATTAATTTTCCACCTTTGTAACCACTCCTGTCTGTGATTGTTTTTGTTAGAAAATAATGCTGTAATTAGCACAATAATTCCCTATTTTTCAACTCCGTGTAGGTAAAATTGTTAATGATAGTGTATAGTGTGTGTTTTATAAAAAGTGTTTCAACTTCAAGATGAAGTACGAAGAGATGCAGCTAGGACAAAAGACAAAGCCAAGTGTTTTACCGGTAATCGCTGCAGCCATTATATTCCCTGCGACTGTGCTATTTTGGATTTTAAATCATTATGGGGGACTGATTGAAAGTGGAGAAGGGGATTGGGAAGATGAGGGGCGCTTCGCTGGTATGTAACTCTTGTCTTGAACAATTTTCTTGAGCATTGATCAAGTTAAAAATGGATAGATCAATGGAAATGGTGGGTCATTTCCCTTTACTTTCCCTGCTTTCTTTCTGCATTGAGTTGCCATCAAAAACTGTAGCCAATCTGTAGCCTGTCTCATTAATTGCGTTCAATACTTAAAACCGAGACTTTTAATATCAATATCAAACTTTGAAGGTAACCTTACCTAGCCTTCCTCGAACTAATAAATAAGGTCTTGCATTAAAATTTAAAAAAGCAATGCGCTTCATAAATATGATCCTATCTAATATAAGGTCGGCGTAGGTTACTTTTCAACCTTTCCTAGTATGCTCTAATCCAGTCCTTTACTTCCTTGGTTTGGAAGTGCAAATTAAAACAACAGTTACTCTTGCTCATTATTTCGTTGTTTTGCTTCTCAGGGGCGTCACCGAGTCGATGGTTTTTGTCTGTGTCTGTTCCTGTCATTTTGACGTTACATGCATTGAAGAAAAAAAGTTTAAACAAAAGTGGAGCGGCTCTGGGTAGGTTGTATTAAAATTATGTCATTTAAACTGTATTTTACTTTTTTACTAATTCAAAATTCTTGCCGTGTAGTAGGAGCTAAGTTGTTTACTTAACATTGCAATCGTCTAATTTTGCAGCATTAATTGTTGGATTCTTCTTAACATTGAGTAGTTACTGTTTCTTGATGTTACTTCTGGTCTTCTTTTTATCATCATCCAGAGCTACCAAGTTCCGAGCGAACAAGAAACGGTTATTCGAGGAAGATTTTAAAGAAGGCAAGGCACAATTTATTGGTTAATCTTCATTAAAACATACGTAATAAAAATATTGCATTGCAACTCTGTAATAACAACGGTGGTTTTGTCTCCGATTGCTATTGTGTTAGGTGGACAGAGGAACTGGATTCAAGTTTTTTGCAATGGTGGAATGGCAACCCAGCTGGCGATCATTTACATATGCGAAATAGGAGTTGGTCAACGACCTATAGATTTCCAATCTGATTACCGAGGATCGTTCTTGGGCATAGGTATTCTAGGAGCTTTAAGTTGTGCCAATGGGGATACGTGGGCTTCCGAAATCGGTAGTGTTATTACAACAACTTCACCGAGACTTATAACTACGTGGAGATTAGTTCCGCAAGGTACAAATGGTGGGGTAACGCTGGGAGGTTTGGCAGTCAGCCTATTGGGTGGTCTAGTGTTAGGAATTACTTACTACCTTACTATTCTTTTTGGAATTGATTCAGCCATACTGGTAAAAAGTCCTCCTCAGGTTAGCAAGTAATTTTCTTGTAACCAATAACTTGAGAAGAGTGTATTTCTATTTTTAGTGAATAATTGGGCAATTAACTATTGTAGTGGCCGGTGATCTTAATTGGGGCTATGGGAGGATTAGTTGGAAGCGTAATTGATTCATATCTTGGAGCAATATTCCAGTATTCAGGTAACCAAAACTAGATAAAGTGAGCTTTCAAATGCATTTTAAAACCAGCATAATTGAATGGGATATTTCTTGTTTGATTATAAGGATCTGATCCACAAGGAAAAATCTACGAGGTACCTGGGAAAGATATTAAACATATCAGTGGTTTTAGTATATTGGACAACCACAGTGTAAATTTGATCTCAACAATTCTTACGGGATTATTGCTTCCAAAAATAGCTTTTGCTATGTGGCCAGTACTTGTGGGAAATATTTAAGGACTTTAAGTTTCGATTCGTAACTGCAAACTGTGAATTGGGTTGCACAAGGACAAGCATTTACAAAATTCTCACATGCGCACATACTCAAATTATAAAAACAGGGAAATGAAATTTGTTTGTAAGTTGTTTATTCCAAAGATGCATTACGATTATAATAAAGTGATAGTAATCGTATTATCAGTAATTAAAACTATTTAATAAATTACAAACAAATTTAATTATATTAATCTCATTTTTAAATTGACATTTACAATTTATTGTTAGAACAGAAAATTCAAAGTTCAATTTTAATTGTAAGCACAAAGTGAAAGAAAAATATCGTTGTAGCAGAATCATTTAACTAAATACTACATATTTATTTTGCCGAAGACACGAATCACAATGAACAGACTAAGTTATGACACGGTAACCCAAGAGCAATAAGTATTTGCCACATAAAAATATATAATATTGATTTTTATTTACTATCTGTACCGTTTTTACGGAAATACTTTTTAATAACGCAAGGCCAAAATTATTTGATCTGGATACGGTATCTCAGTATTAAAAAGGTTTTGGCACAAGTTTGGTACAGACTTTTAGACATGCATAAAAGAAATGGTAAAGGTAAACGAAGATAAATGCATCTAAAGGTGGGTAATTTACAGAAAACAAACTCCGTACTTTAAACTTTAAAGCGAACGTAACTTTAGATATAATATAGATATATACATAAGTAATTTACAATTTAAACATTGCAACAACTAATAAAATGCCGATATCGACTATTGAATTGACTTAAATTTACAGAGGCACATTTCGTCATGAAATATTTGTATACCAGTTCTTGTGATAACGTTATATATACATACTAAGTAATGTTTTAGTACGCTGATTCCACACGAGTTGGAATAGGCGGTGCTGGAGCTCTTCCACTAGGTTTAACTAAAGCATGCTTTGCAATGCCAGATTGTCTATTGTTGTTGTAACCGTTTGAATTACGAATTGGCTCGTTATTTCCATTGGTATTCCCATTGTAATTACTGTTTCCGTTCTCGCCTCCATAATTTCCATTGTTGGAAATATTGTTTCTGTTCATTTGTGCAATGTGTGTCGGTCTTGTCGGAGAGGATACATTACTAATGGTCGTACTGCTTTCTGGAACGTTGGGCCATGTGAGAACCAATTTGTTAGGCCCTTCCTTGGAAAATATGGGGACAGCCTCATTATCCAGTTGAACGCGAATACTTGTGGACTTTTTGGCGAGTTTGCATTCAACATTCGGTGTGACATTAACTCTTACTGTTGCATTATTTACTCTGTGAACAATGAAAAAATGGCTGGTTTCTTTTACTGAACTTATTTATAACTAAACTTTTAAATCATCATTGTCTACTTACTTGCGGCATTGAGACGAAATAATTGTGACAAATTCTCCTGTCAAGTCGGGTGAAGGTCCTCCGTTCGGGGAAGATACCACCCATGCGCTCACTCCTTGAACAGAGCCACAATGCAAGGCGACAACCATATCCCTTGCAGTATTCAAATGTATAATTACCAATTGGTCTGGCCCTGGAGTAATTGTCAATCCTGTTACTTGCTCCAAGGGAATGCCCGATTTCATTGACTTGAATGATCCCCTGGGCCCATCCAGCTTGTAAATATGCGTATCAGAAACTAAGATTGAACGTTCAGCGCACTTGCCAGCCGATCCTGGCGTGGCTTTTAAAATTCTGGAACTAAATAGCACTCGTTTTATGCCGTCCTTCTTTTGAAGTCGTTCAAAGCTCTGCTGATAATCTCTAGCCTGATTCAAACCTTCAGACATAAGATAATCACCCTTCCAGTCACGGTTGAGACCCCAATTATTTCTCTTTCCTTTGATGAGCTCGGTGTGGCAGAGAACTTTCAATCTGAGTTGCGGCCAGTCTGGTTGTGGAACCCGGCGAAGTATTGAAAGTGCCCACCAACGACCATACGCAGCTCTGATAAGACCGACCAAGTGAGCGATTGGTCGAGGTGCTCGAGGCCAATTAACATTTAATCCACAAGAAGGAACTGGTATACGACCTTTGTTACTTCTTCCGGTTGTATTTGTTGGAAAGCCAAGTGAACGTTGAGTAGCCGTTACCCAAGATCTCAATTTGTATTTTCTGTAAGCTCCCGCTATTCGGTGAACCGCACGAATGCGCTTGTACAGTTCCCGAGCAAGGTAACCCCTCCACATTTTTTGCAAGAAAGTGACAATCCCAGGAACCATGGCTTGACGACTCTAAATAAAGGTAGATAATAAGTAATTTGAATCAAATAATAAATAAATAAATAAAATATCATATCGCCCCAGAAAGTAGACAACAATACTGCGTCTCCAAAATTTACCTTTTCCAACTGGAACAAAGTATTGGGACTCCTAATAAAAACTTTGGTATTTCCAAAGACGACATCATTAATTAATCCCATATCATGAAGAATGGCTGATGTGGCATCCTTCATATTATCCCTTGCAGGGTTTGGCCAAGTTTTGCTCGATAGCATTTTGTATCGCTGGACAAAATTGTTGTATGGAGTACGATGAGCAAATCCTGCCCTTCTCACTCGAACATTTTCCAATAAGCCCAGGTAAGCTACTTGATGTTCTACTCTTTCCTTGTCAAACAACTGGGGAGACTTGACATCATTTGGTTTGATGCAGCGTACATAGTATGGCTCTTTACTTGTCAGCGTTTTCACCAGAGCTATCATCGAATTTCTGAATATTGTGCCTGCCGTTTGTGGCCTCTTCGTTGTTGTACGAATATCTACTCCACCGTCGGGCCACATGGACGAAATGATTTTGTTGTTTGATTTGTAAAGCATTCTTTTGAGGTCTTGAAACAATGTATCACGGTTCTTGTCTAAGAATGAGTCAATTTTGTACGTGACCTCACCAGCATAATGTCTGTAAAAATGACAATGAGGAAGTGATAAGCAGCGTAAGTAAATTCTTCCTTTCAGGCGCAAAAGGTCTTTCAAGTTATCAGACAGATAAATAAAAAATGCTTTCTTACTTGATCCGGAAATCTTGATCATGAACAAGGGTCTTGTCAGAAGGTGACAGTTGACGGCTGGTATAGTGCGGATGCTGCTTCATTTTCCTATCCATTGCATGTAAGATAGTGGTATCATTTATGTTTCCTACGGACAAACACGCTTCATCCATTGTGGCAATGATTCCTTGATGCGGGATTTCGATCATGTCACAGATAACTTGGTTATTAAAATAGGGGATGTCTTGCCACTGAATTCCTTCTCGTCTGTATTCTTCTTGCTCCTGCTTTAGAACCAGTTCTAGGAAAAGATGCATTCAGACACTGTTAAATACGGCGCATGACAAACACTTCTTCTATGTGACAAATGAAATAAAAAATGGTTAATCACTCCATTGTCCCTATTTGCATATACTTGACTAACTTGAGTTTATGCAACTATTGGCAAAATTTTATGCTTTGTGTACTAAATTATTGACTGAGCTGATGTATTATATTGTTTAAAAATTGTAGTTTATTTAGTTGACATATTACAATCGAGAACATTTTCATTTCATTTTCAGAGCTTTTATTAATATTGATTAGTGGATGACAGTAATGTTTCAATAAAGCAGTGCTTCACACTACAAACTTTAATTTGATTCCAAAATCATTTTCCTTAGGCCGAGTCTTCTTTGCTGAGCTTTTCATACCCGACCGATATTTATTTTGGTTAATTTTACTTATTCCTTCTTTGTTATACCGTGCTACATTCTTCAAAGCCGTTTCTATCTCCCCCGAATGATACTCTGGATTTTCAAATATCCCCAAAGGATGTTTTGAGGAAACTTCATACTTATCACAACCATGCTTTCTGTCGCCTTTTGAATGATTGGAGTGGGGGTCATATACATATGCCTTCGTGGAAATATCGTAAGTGTGATCAGCTAATACTGTTTTGTAGTCGTTTCTATCCTTAATACATGTGCAGTTTGAATCTAAATCTTTAGCTTTCATCCATGAGTCCAATGCGACATCGTTGGTCATCATGATGATATCATAATAATCTTCAGAAGGATGTGTTTTTCTGCGTTTACTTCGCTTTTGCATCCAATTCAGTTTGTATAGTTTCCGGGAAATATACTTGGAGATGGAGTACGTTATAGGTCTTTTCTTGTCTAGATAAACGGGAGTGCTGAAAGAGCTTTTACTGGTGCCCATTTGTTGCAATGGATATATGCGACCTTAAATGTGCATGAGTCTAAATGCATAATTGGCATCGGAAGTACCTATTTCATATTGCATAATCCATGAATAATTTCATATTTATAGTTCCCTACTTTTCCATGAAAGCACGTTAAATTGTTGATATACGATATGTGCACCAATACATCCTTTACCTACCCGCATACCCTGTTTCATGGGAACCTTCACCCAGAAATGTAAAATTAGTAGTAAAATATATTGAACCAGACTACTTTTGTCTTCCACTCCACATTCAACTTGGTATTAAGCTTAACTTACCAATAAAAAGTTGCTGCAACTTTTCATTACAGTAATTGATACAAAACTGTTCAAAGCTATTTGTTTCCAGAATCTCAAATCCATAAATGTCCAACACTCCAATAACGGTGCCTTTGTATCCTTGCAAGTCCATCGGTTTAATGGCTTGATTGATTCGTTCAACAAGCCAGTTGAATAGCCTTTCATACATAGCTTTGGCAAGCGCATCTCTGGCATAGACAGCTTGATCAGACGTCAAATTTTTTGTTACAACTTGTCCACCCGCGGCAATCGCGCGTTCGCACTGAAAGCAAAAGAGAGCGATAAAGAGGTAGGGGTTAGGATGTAGTTTGGATGGATAAAAAATGAGAAGGGGGGACCCTTATATCAAACCATCGGGATCAATGGGTCAAAGGTCCCATGGTAGTTTATGGATAAGTAAATGAAAGATGAATAATTTTTTCTTACCAGAGATTTAGACAAGTCACTGGGATTGACTTGAAGAAGCTTTGCCACAGAGTCTAAAGAGGATTTTGATGAGGATGAAACTTTGGCAGACTCCCCATCTGCAGTTAGAGCGACGTTGCCAAGATGTAAAATCGCCGCAATCTGTATGCACCATGCAGTGCAAAGTGCAATAAACCAAGCAATACACACATCTTTAAAAAATGAAAGTGTAAATGAGAAATGATTATAATTTATATTTATGTATAAATCCTATTTGAAGAGACAATATTATTGTATTTCTACACTTTGTTTGCTTAGAAATCAGGCATAACATCTTGCATTCAACATTAAGAAGACGTTGAAATAATGTTCTGACTCAGTCAGATTTTGAAAATAAAGTTATGGTCGTATTTTATAATAAATATTTGCCTTCTTGCAAAATTGCTTTTGCTTACCTGATCCCACGTAGTGTTGATTTCACTCTCATGAAGACCCAGCACTTTCAAAGCTGAGTTTACTGTCTTAAAATCATTCTGATCATTAATTCCATTCACACGTGATATGCCTCCTTGTTTCGTGTAAAAGTAGGACTCGCAGGATTTGCTCAAGTTCCTTTGTCTTAGCTCAGCATCGCTTCCTCCAAACAAGAGCTGTGAAAAATGAGAGAATCAGAGGAATAAGCATTTTAAAATGTCAGGTTGTGATTTTTTAAATGTGCTGGTGTAATCACTGCAGATTGGAGATCTAATAAAATCACTGCTTGTTTCTATACAGAGATTTATTGTAGTAAAGTCATGCAAAATGTACTATATATATTCAATACAGCTTGTAGTTGAGAACGCAGTTCAGAACGTATATATAAAGTATAGCCATTGAGATATAAGTAACTTCAACCGTTTTGTTTAGTAAAAAATATTTCAAAATTTACTGTTACTGTTACCTTGTTATGCGTAATGTATGTACTCGTACTCAAATGCTTAAGGTCATTCTACATGCGCCTTTTTAAACGAAATTTTGCTGTGCTGGGTACAAATCCCATTTATTGTGATTCAATGACTCGGCTTTTTCAACAGATCAACATTTAAGTATGTGATCTGTTAAGTTTCTTTTTCTTTACTTGTGGTCAAGATCGCAAAAATTAGAATGCGAATGATTGATTTAATGCAATGGTAAATGAGCTTTGCCCAAAAGCAAGGCGTTTGAAACCACGATTCAATTCATTTCAATGCATACCGGAATTCTTGCTTGAAATGCATGTTTCGCCTTTCATAAGAATAATTAATACGGCGCTTTTAACGACATTTTGTTATTGCAACGATGGTGTGAAAGACAGCTTATGAATGGCGAAATTCATTTAATTCCTTTATACTTTTAGCAAGATAATCATTTCTATTTTTAGCAGTATCAGTTATCAGTTACAATAACTGCAACTAACTAACTAGAAAATGTCATTCGAATGTACGCTGTTTTAACACATATTTTATCTTTTATACACGTTCTCTTATTGCTGATTATTGAAAACACTAAAAGGGGTTTTTATGGTATTGTTGGTCGCGGCTGTAGTCCCTTCATGTTATGTCACACCATAATATTTTTGTCCCTTTCCTTTTTTTTCGTTGGCCTGAATGACAGCTGAATGATTTTTGCATTTGGTATCCACCAATGGACTATTTAGATATCTTGTTGATTTTACGAATTATATAAGGAACTAAATCCTTGGGATAGATAAAGCTGTACTTAATTGTGCTTTGCTGCATAATGTTTACATTGTGGTTGAAGCCTCATTACATTATTCTGCATTCAAGCAACAAATAATTTAATTTGGCACAAGATGTAATCTTGAATGATAGCTTAGTACACGAAAATAATAAGAGGAAAATAATAATTCATCAGAAACGTAGTACTCTAAAGAAAATTTGCCTTGTAGATAGTATTAATGCAACATGAAGAATACATACATATAAATCGGTTAGGGATCATAACTTTATGAATGTTTCAATTGAAACTGAATGCATAATACTTAAACGTTCTGTGGACATATCCATTTGGAAATTACGAAAAATCTTACTATTATTAGCTAAAAGTGAATAGTCTTTAAAGCATCCGAATTCCAAAAAAGAGAATCATTAGAAAAACAGAATATTGATCTTAACAGAGAGCCTCCTTTCTGTTATTGTTCTCATCTGAAGTACCTGCATGCATAATTTGCAGCAGTATATATATATATATCTTAACGGGAACAACAATTTTTCTAATATCATCGGTATTTTCTGTCACAGTGTAGAAGGTTGTTACAAAGTAATTTATTAATGAGGTAGGAAAAGGAACTTAAAGCCTTTTTGAATAGTGAATACATTCATAATCAAAATCATAAAATGTTGGTTAGAAGAATCATCACAACGAGCTGTATATTTTATAGGTGCCAGCAGCTCACAAACAATCGATAAATATATTGTCAATCGTGGGAAAATTCTAACCTCTCTCAACTCAAGTGTGCATATTTTTTGTCTCGACGTAGTCACATCTATTTCATTGTCATTAACCATTGTTTCCGAGCACTTTCTGACAAATGGGATGTATAATACAAATACTTATTCATGCCTTATCTATTTTGGTTCCACTTCCATTATCTTTTCAACATTTACCGACAATAGCAATATTATACATAAACCTATATTATTATCCCTGTAGCATACATAAGTAATCTTTTCAATGATGTCATTTTGAATTGCTGTAACAGGCAAAATGGAGCATGGTAGATGGTAGTAAAGTAAGAGCTTCATTTTTTGCATTCATTATAGCTTTTGTCGTCTTTTTGATTTAGAAACAAACGTTCTTGCATGCATTTTCTTTCTCTTTTTCCGATCGTCGTTCGTCAGTTTATTACTCAAGGATTCACGGTCCTTATGCATTGTCATAAAAATGATATCTCTGTATTCTGGATCTTATCTAGAAATGTATTGCTTTTCGGAAAGAATTGTACTTAAGTTTAATTACTGGAGGATCAGTAAAACAAAATGATTTTACCTGATAAAAAGCATGAAAGTTTCTCTCATTATTTTGCTGAAGCACTACGCGTGACTTCTCCAATAAATAGTTTTCAATCTGTCCCCCGATAGGATCTCCCTTCCAGTCAAATTTTATGTCCATGTATTTGCCAAACCGAGAGCTGTTATCATTACGACTCGTCCTCGCATTTCCAAATGCTTCCAATACGCAGTTGGACTGAATGAGAACATTTTTTACTCGTTCTACCTCTTGATGGCCACTCACATTTGTAACTGCAGCTATGTATCGCATAATGATTTTTGAAGCTTCCGTTTTCCCGCTGCCACTTTCCCCCGAAATGACAATACACGTATCATGTCCAACACGTCGCATAGTTCGGTATGCTGAATCCGCAATAGCGAAAATGTGCGGAGCTCTTTCAAAAACTTCTCGGCCTTTTTTTTAGAAAATAAAGAAGTACTTATTATATAATTCGATGTAATTAAAAAGGATGGATGTAGAGTAGATTATGCATTCAAATTTAATTGCTGTAATTTTACATATTTTGATTACTCGATTAATTGAAAAGTCGAGATAGATTACCTTTGTATTCATTGACCTTATCGTTTCCATAAATTGGCATAGTTTTGTAGGGGTTCACGGATACACATACTTCTCCTATGTACGTGTATATTCTTCCAGCTTTGAATCTGTTGGAAATATTAAGAAAGAATCACTTAATTTTACGTATTGGTATTCTCATCAACATGCAGCACGTGCGTACACGATCGGTCATGCATAGGTGGCTTTACCAGTTTATAGTATGTATTTACATTTACGTTCACAAAACCAGAGATGCATTTTGTGTACAGTATAAAGCACGTGTAAAGAAGATAAACTGCTCGTTCAAAATTTATCATTTCCCTTTCTCACTCCAGTCTGGTATATTATTAAGTTGTATCGGAGATAACATGATGCCTTATCTCGGAAATCATTAAACAGCCACTCATCTTTCATCAGGACGATAATTCTGCCGTTTAAGCCTATAATTAACAAAAGCAGACAGTATTTTTCCTTTGCTTTATCATAATGAAGTAAATACTCAAAACTTCATAAAAAATCTCCGAGATTTACTTTGCTGATGCGATGAAAAATCCTATTTATATAAAGTATCCAAATTATTGTTACAGTTGCTTATCTTTTGCTTTGGTGTGACTTTCAATCCCGGTCTGATGATACATTTTGTATTAGTGTGTAAGTAATATACTTATCCGGAATAGAAGCATAAAAGTGAACTTTTGCTGAAACTTGTTTGAAAGTTAGACGAGCGTGAACTGATACCCGATGCCGTGGATGAAGTCATACCGTGAAATCCGTAGATGCCAGTTTCATTTTTTATGATTGTTTGTGTTCCGAAAATAAAGCTACATATATAACTGCTCAAGCTTACTCATCTCATCATAATGACACTGATTTCATTTCTTGTGAAAAAGTTGTTTTTTGTTGTATGTAACTTAACCAGTCTCGAAACCTCCAGCTGCTTACAGCATTTTGCTGGAAATATACGCGTATACTACTGAAATATCTTCTCATTTACGTCCAATAAAACATCAAGAAATTGGTTGTTTTTTCTCACCAAAATGGAATACAAAATTTCATGTTTTACACTGTTGTCTGATAATGTTCATGAATGACTTTACTTTTAGAAGGATGGAATGTTTAACATAAACAAATCGCTCTGTTAATTCCGTTTATTTTTATTTTTGCCATTTATTTCTGTGACATTGACATAACTGTGGACTGGAAGTATTTTCGATTTTTTATTTCAAGAATTGTCAGAAAATGGAGTTTCCTGGCTGAATCTGCTGTCTGCTACTCCTAAAATTAAACTACCGATCTGTGTTACAAAACTAAAAGAGCAAGATTCAGTTTCGTATTCAAATAGAAATGAGTTCCTCCATCCATTTACAAAAAGAGTATATTGCCATATATAAGTTTTCCTAAATTGATATAAACTTGGAAGAAAGTCTTCAAAGAAATATTATAAAATGTAAAAGGAATTTAAAAGGAAGATGATTATGTGCTGCCAATAGTATAATAAAAATCTTAATATGTCTTAGTAAATACTTCATCATCCTGAGCTCTTTCAAAACTAAAAAGCAAAGGGATAAGCTGTTTCCTCCAAACTCCAATGCATGCAGGGATATTCGATAATATTCTTCATTTTTCAAAATCATGACGCAACCATTTGTATACCACTATCTTATATTGCTTATTGCAACTTTGTAATTTTAATATTTGCTTAGAAATGTGGGGAAATGGCATATTTACAATCGCGAATTTTTTACGACAATATATTTTGTATGTAAAGCAAAGTTATGTATGAATTTTGAGCATCTTCTTCCAAGGAATTATTCATATGAAAAATATATATAGTGTAAGTGCTTAACATCAGCAGCAGTGTTACACAAGCAAATAATGAAAAAGATACTTATCATTTCAGTGGTTTCTGGTACAAGTGATTGCATGAGTCAGTCATCATAAAATTTGGGGGATTTTGATGATGCGCTGCGCTCACTCATCTTACAGTCGTATGAGTAAGCAATGTTAAAGGGTTGCTCTGCAAAGTAACCAGGCATGTATGCACACAATTTGCACTCCTTTATGTTGGTTTGGTTATTCTATAAAGTTAGCTCAACTAGTTCGCGGCACACGCTATTCGATTCATGACTCATCCTCCTGCCATTTCATCAGTTTATAATGCTCCTTTTTTATTGTGTTGTTGTTGGATAACTTCATGAAAATGAAATAGTCACAGGTAAAGGTGAGACTTCACCCATTTGAATTTGAAAGCATCGTATCAATCGTATCGCGTATATGAAACCATGCTCAGAATTCAATGTATGAAATGAAGCACACCTTTAATATACAATGGATGACATAATGTATGTGAACAGTCAAGTGAACACAAGGATGACCGGTGCTGGCGGTGCTTATAGACAATAAAAACTTTTTATGTGGAATTTTTTGCAGAAATCTTCTTTATGCCGCATTCATTGATGACGAAATTGTACAAAATTTACATATTATGGAATCATAGTATTAGAGTAACAACAAATTGCTCATAGGATTCGCATTGCGCAAAAATGAATCATCCTTACTTATGGACAGCACCCTTGATCTTTTATTTTGTGTTTTCTTATCGTTACTTTCATCTTCAGAATTGTAGTCACCATCATTATAATGTAGAGAAGGCATTATCTTTCATCATGATGGGTTTCCAAACCAGAAACATTATATATAACATGGACACTACTCGTACACTCGGACCATACACCCTACGGTTGAAGTAACCCTACTGGTTTAACCTTACCTACCTACTACCTTACCTACTACCTTACCTACCTCGTACCTTACCTACCGGCCACCTTACCTACCTTGTACGTTACCTACCACGG
>JAQFYG010002752.1:0-13905 GCA_034694325.1 Entomobrya corticalis
CGGGGCTTTGTCGAGTGTTTCCACTTTGTCCCTTCCTTAACCTTTGTCTTAAAATAAATTTTATTGAACAAAAGACAGGGTCGGCTTGTCGAGTGTTTCCACGTTTCCTTTTCTTTTGTTTTTTATAATCTTTTTAAACAAAAGAAAGGGACAGTTTGTCGGATCGTGAGATTGTCGGAGGTTTACAGTTGACGCTGATAGGGGTGAATGACAATAATGTTCTTACATTCTTAAGTGGGCAAGTGCAAAGGAATTTTTTTGTTGATAAATGTTAACTTTGTTCTGAGCTTTTTGACGAAAGGCAAACGATCTCCCATTCAAATTGCATGCATTTTAACTTCGCTTGGCCGGCAACTTGGTGCATGCAGCAGCAACGGACTGTGAAAAGAAATGGAACCTTAAGTTGTAATCGCCCTTCTCTCGGGCCACATGCCATTTTTTAAACCTGAACATTTTCTAAATATCCTTTAAATAGTGAAAATTTGTTCAATTTGATCCAGGTCCGGAAAAATTGGTTGTGCAAGAAAATGGAAGCCTTTGAACGAAACTATAAACTTTCGCATGATGCAGATAAGTTCGTATGAAAGATAGATGAACAACCGCCTGGTGGCCTGGTGTTGCACAATGCTCAAGCTAAACAATAAATGATAAATTTTTTCCGTCGACACACGACTTGTTACATAGTTGCCCAAAATGAAACAAACTAATTGTTGAACTAACATTCTCCTCAAAACCGCCACACTTATAGATGTAATGACTTGATCAATAATAACTTGAATTTGTTTGAATAATTAGATGACAAGTGGAAGCTAAAGTTATTATCATAACTGGAAGAAATACAATTATATGCGTACTATTGCGTACGATTCAATGCCAGGAAACGATACATATAAAAAATTATGCAACCGGTCGACAGTTTTTCTACACTTTGATCTAAAATTTGCAAGGCTAATTCAAACTACCTACTATATGTACTTCAGGAATCAGGAAACGTTCTCTTTATAGATGTTAGCTATTAATAAAGATAAAACTTTTGAAAACAACTAATTTTTCTTTGTCTGTACAACTTACCCCAGTTGAACTTGCGTCTATCGTTTCATATTGTATTTATTTAATTTAGATGTACAATCCTAATTTTATTTAATTAAATTTTCTACGATGAAATGCTATGTGTGCATATAAAGTACTTGGTATTTAACTCGTTACTCCTTTCCCTTACTTAATTAAAATTATTGATTGTGAGAACCTAGAAGAAAAATGGCTTTCTATGCTCTATTCCATGCTTTCAGATTGCCATATAACGGCACTATCAAATCGAATGGGTTTTCTAATTATTTTGTTTTTTAAGTATACATACTTAATTAATCACAATAATAAACGATATCCAATGTAGCAATAACATTTGTCTACTAATTACACATATTTTGTGGTTCCTGTACATCAATTTGTGTAATGGATTTTAACATTTCTTCGCATCCATCATCATTGCTCATGCTAGAAAGAAAGCAAGAAGCCTATTTATACAAGGAGAGAGAATATGTAAATGTTCATTAAGATTGAGATGCATCATCGCAAACTTAATTAATTACACACCATATTAAATCCGTAAGAAGTTATATGTTGCGTGCACTTAGTTGGTGCCTACAGTAATTAAAATTAAAATTGTAAAAAGCTGCTGTGTTTAGCACGTGTCTTTCGTTGCATTCATCTATAAAGGAACTACAGCGACAAGGCTATAAATGTAGAAAGTGTTAGCAGATCAGAATTCTTCAGTATCATATTATCAACAACATAATATTCCCCGAGGGAGGCGCTAACTGTACAGATTGCCCTTCAACCATTTGCTACATTTTTAAAGAAAGATGAAAAATACGTACATCACCACTATCCTTTTATGCCTTTGCAGCCACGTATTCCTACCAAATACTTAGATCTGTTACCAGAGATAAACATTAAAGGAAAAGAAAATTCTTATGGGCTATCTACAAAACATAAAGTTGAAAGCCCGTAGTGGAAATGAAAAGAAGCTTTACCAGCCAACTCTTCTTTTACAATCAACTTTTAATAAAAGATAGGCTGCTTTCTTACAAAGCGGAAAGTCTGTTCGCTGCGTAAGCTTTCTCAGATTCTTTCTTTCTCTTTCACAAAACAACCAACTTACGAGAACGTTGGTATTACACCTACCTACTTACTTTACGGTTTCAGGACGAGTTACAAGAAGAGCAATTGACCATTTTATTAAATAATAAATTAGGTACATTTACCAGTTTAGCCATATTGTTCTTACATATTAAATATTGCATGCAAAAATTTGACATTTTTCTTATATTCTTTCACAACTTACATTTACGAGATTCACATCATTTTCTACTTTAATTTAAATTAAATCTCAGCATTACATGACTGTATCCTGCTATACAATATGACATATTAATAGAGATTATATTAGGTTAGGGCTCACAGAACGTGTATTGCAGTTTTCCTGAAACCAAACATTCATGTACATATCTAGAATCAAAGCAAGTTATACTATACTTTATTTTAGAGTAAAGTATAAATACAATCTGGATCTTTGAAATGGCAATCTTTGTTACCGTTCTCCGCTACGAAATACACTATAGTAAGTATCATACTACTAACTAGCCAATTGGATGTATGAAAGAAACATAAGTACGAGAAAGTGCCATCACTTTATGTACATTTATTTTTGCACACTATCGAACTATCAAACACGTGAAAACGCATGCAAGTTTTTTTCATTTTATTCAAAAATATAGTGATAATTTATTTGAAGTTACAAAACGTGGACAGGAAAGAATCAAGAGAAAAGGAGACAATAAGACTGGAGAAGGAAGTTCTTTGAATTTATTTAGATTTAGATATGAAAATCCTGCTTTTCAGTTGAGTGAACTATTATGCAATGCAGACGGTTATAAACGACTGAAAAATCGTAAACGCAACGTATTTAAATCAAGTGTTGGAGAATGAGCCTGATCTGGATGAAAAAGCGGCATACTTAAATACTTTTGCGATACAATAAATGTGTCTCTGGTTTGGCTGGAAGCCTATATGCATGTGGACTTTAGTTGTTAGTAGCAAAGAGTGTTGTCAACTACAGATAGACCCAATGGTTGTACACATATCGTAAGTCTAACGAATTTTAATAAAATACCCTTTCAAATCGCACAACTCCCAGTTTTCATTGCGTTTGTTAATACTCCATAATCCATATGAATGAGCACGTTATTGTACAAAATATCAATATCATTCATATCATATATCACTTCCATTGATCCTTGAAATGTCAAAAACAGCAACAGAACGAGACTATCAAGCGTGATTTTTCCCAGCGAGAGAGAGATTCCAATTGGTTTATCACACCAAAGGTGAGAAATGAAGGAATATGACCAACGGAATGGACTATAGTGAAGCTAATTGAAATTCATACTGTGATCTAAACCCATGTTCTGTAAAACGATCACGAAGTAATTTCGTATTCTCGTTTTCGACCCTCGCTTGCTGTCCTTTTGCCATTCACCATTTTGTAACGATTGCCTATGACATGTTGTGTACCCGTCCCTTACAGCTGCGTCTGTCCTGTCCTAAATTTAAAAGTACAAGCAATTCAATCAGGCTGGTCGAGGTCGTGTTGGGGAAAGCTGGAGATTGCTTGCCGTTCCTTATTCCAATTTAGTTGTATGGACAAGGCTGGAACCTCTTTTGCTAGAAAGTTATCTTCTTTATCAGTTAAGGAATTTTATACGTAGGAAGCAGGAATAAGGATTAATTGTATCTAATCTGTAGTTCGCCTACTACAAAGATTACAAATGCAATAGTGCAAAATGCTTAACCAATAGTAAATATTTCATTCTATGTCATTTTCCGAATTTATTCAATTCCATTTTATTTTCATATTGAAATGTAAAACTGCCTTTTGAACTTCTATGTAATTTTTAGACTAGTATATTTGTACGCTTTTTGAATACATATGATTCAGCCAAAAATTCTTCTCCCAGCCAATAAACTTAAATTAAACATATACTTGCATTGAAACGTTTCAAAAGCTTTGCCAAAAGAAGTGTTAATTAACAGTTGGCAAATAATATAAATTTGGCACTTGACTTGAATTCCAATTCGAAACTTTTAGCTAACAAGCATATAAGAAATATGTTTTCGTCGTCTTTAATTAAAACCAAACCATACAGAAACAATTAATATGACAAAACTCGTCTGAAACGAATGACAATCTGTTTTAACGACAATTTATTGAAACGCGTAGCAGGCAGACACAAAGAAAAGCCTGGGCTTCCCTTTTAATATTCGAATTAATTTTAATTACTGTTAGTTTTACAAAACTTTATTTGCTTATTCTACATAGGCAATAGATACTTACCTAAGCAAAATTTCAAATCATTAATAATCTTGAGACTTGAGACCTCATTTTAGCAGAATTCAATTGCGGGAAGCAAGATGTTTATGTATTTATCAATTATATAGATTTAGGTAAATATACAATATGAATACAACAGCACATATGAAAATTAAGTCAGTTGCTTCTATTAAGTTTTCTTTCCCAATTCTAATTAACATTAAACAAACATATATAGTTTAACCGTTTGCCCACTGACGACGATGCTCGTCATCTCATCATTGTCTTCTCTTTTTTATATTAAGGATATAATAAATGTGATATTTTATTCTTGAATTTCTTCTGCTGGTGGCCGAGATAAAGAAGGCAAAAGTCTGGAGAAATTTTCAGTACTAATTACATTCACAAATGCATCAGCTTGAATTTTCCAATTCTATAAGTTTGGACTACACTGCACACTGCAATTTCCGTATTTCGACAAACTGTTACTTCCAAGGACGGATAGAAGCTCCACCTAGGGATTTAAAATTCCAAATAATGATCTGCTAAGCTGTGCTTGTGTATCATACGACGGGAATTATAGGTTTACATTGTTGGATAGGCTTGTTTGGTAAAGGAATAGGAATATTTTATAAACTATCCTGATTCCTGGGACATTTTAATTTCGGACGGTTGACGATTACCGTTTTCTTTTCAAGTGGTTATTGTAAATGTGAAAGAGACATAACCACCAAGAACTTTTAGACTGTTAATTGGACCAATGCAAATAGAGATGCTTTATCAATTAGATTAAAGTACACGATAAGCCCATATTATGATGGTGGTAAAGTAAAGTATCTGATATGTCAAACTAAACTGATGAGGTTTAGTATAGCCAACAATGGGTTCCCTGATATTGATAGTGGGGATTCCGAAATGATCTTATGTTTTTATGAAATAAATAAATAAAACTCGATTCGTGCAAATCATGTATTGTATTTCGTATTTGGGCTTTAATAGTAAATTAATTTTTATAGTTCATTGTAAACTTTTATTTAATACGGAATAACATTACGGTTACAAAACAGTCTTTACTAAATGAATTATATACGCCTATAACTCATTATTTGTACTACTTAAGTGGGTACAAATATATAATTAATGTTTTCTCTAGTTATTGCGAATACGTTATATATTTTTTGGATATGCATCTATAAATATTGAGTGAACTTTTTAAACTAAATATCGATTGCATACATAGGTAGTAAGTACACATACCTTACATGAGATTACATCAGTATAAAAATTAAACATAACTATCTAATTATAACCGGCTGCTAGATAAATTTGATTTTTAAGGGTGATGTCTGATGTCAAAACAACTACATGTATGTCAAAAGAGCGATCTTTTGCAAAATTTTAATTGCAATTACGATCTTGATTGACGCGGTTTCTTTTTAGCCAAACTAAATGAAACAACACCAGTTGCAGAGCATGTTTCTATAATTTTGTGCATACTATTCATGATGGTAGGAACCGGTGGTAGTTTTCTGGCTGTTAAAACAGTAGCTCCTTTAGTTACTGCATCATCGCCTTTAATTTTAGGTCTCTGAATTATTTTAGCTGGTTCTGTAGTGGAAATACAATTCTCGCAATCTGACATTTTTGAGCATTCTTCATTATTTTCCACTTTTACAGTCTTTTTCTTCGATCCTGTCTTTTTCAATGTTAGCAATCGTTTTCTTTGACACGAGTTTTTCGATGGATCCGAACTGACAACTTTTCTTTGTGACACTGTTTCATTGTCACAACGAACCGGATAACTGTCAGAACATTTATGTGACTTGAGGGGCTCTGAAGTAAGATTGATGGTTCTTTCCATAACAGGTGATTTTTTAGCTCGCTTTTGTTTCTTATCGACTTGATGAATTTCAACCTACAAATATATTTAAGTCATGTTGCATATAATTAGTACTCAAAGGTTTGGGAAATTAACCATCATGCCCATGCTCCATGTTTTAATTTTTAATGCAGCTACATAAGATGACATTGATTTTTGTACCTTAGGACTAAATTCCTCAACATCACATTCTGCATCATTTTGACCGGTCTCCTCAATCTCGGCTTCTGAATCTGAATCATCTGGCCTGACAATTTCTAAACAACAATTTATTCATGAGTAAAAACTTTTGATTTTTCATCAGTAAACTATACAACCCTTTTGCTTACTTGAGTCTGGAAAAAGGTTTATAGCAATCAGATAAAACATTTTATTTTTTCCTGTGGAACATTCAAATGGATCTTTGGCAGCTTCAACAGTTCGTGGGTAAACATAGGCCACACGAGTTTTTTCTACAAAACAAATTAACAAATTTATTGTCAAACAAAGCAATTTAGGTATAAAGAAAGGTTTACAATGCATCGTCTTCTTTGATTTCGACAGAGCTCAATTCAAATTTAAATTTACTCACTTCGAATTACATGTCCATTATTTTTTACCCAGATCCTTAAGGACTTCTTTGTAGGAACCGGACGTTCTTCTGATGTAGGTGCCATCATTTGGAATTTTTGTTGTGTGATGCACAACAATCGGACTTAAAATTGGAGATCAAGGTTGAAGGGAAGCGATGAGATATTTTCTTTAATATTATTCTTTTCTTTTGTTCTTCAGTCTGTTAGCTCATGAATACCGGGGTACAGTAATTAGTACTAAATCCGTCACCTTCCTTGTCACCCACAATATCACCATTAATGGACAAAGGACTTTGTCACCTCAAGTAAATCACCGGTATTGCTGGCAAAGATTTAATAAGCACAAAGTAAGTACACGAGGAAAAGGCTAGAAATTGATGATATGATATGGTTATGTTGTGTCTTGTGTGTAATCGTATATATTTGTGTAGGTGGTAGTGGTGTGGTGCTCTCGGTAAAGCCTGAACTTGTAATTCGCAGCAAAGCAAAATTTTTCGTTTTAATCATTATTGTTGTATCAATTAAACCTTATAAAATGAGTGCTTGTCGTTCTTTGAGATTATTATTGAATTAACTGGAATGATCAGTCGTTTGGAACATTTAAGAATAAAACTACTATCGTAAACTTTAAATTAGAGAGAGAGAGAGTGTATCGCTGCTGACTTCCTCCGTCGCGAGTCTCCTCGACCTAAATAAATGATGTGAGAAGGAAGAGAGCTCAGGCAGCTGAACTAAAGATGGTTTTGTGTGTGAGAATTGGGATTTGGGAAGGACGGCTGTGAGGCTGTATTGTTGTGTAAAGAAAGACTAGCTACATAATAACATTATGTAGCTGTATGAATGAGGGTAATACGCAACTAAACAACATGAAATATTAAGATAGCCTTTCGTCAGTAAATCTTCAATTACATAATATTCAAAGAAACAGGATTACTGAGTAAAATGAATCGAGGAATCGGTTAGATAAGTTAAACGAAAGGTAAAATTAATGATGCAAAAATGCCGAAAGATATGCGTAAGGGGTAAGGGAGTGGCTAGGGCTAAGTACTAGGGAAGAAATGTCATCACAGCAGAGCTCGTCGTCGTCATTTGATGGAGGATGGACTCGTTTCATAGAAACGTTACTGATTTTGAATTCGTAGGTAGCAAGGCAAAGTAGTTTTACTTTTTACTTTTCTACATTTTCTTTAGAAAAGGTATCAGGTGAAATTGATTTTTGAGATGACTCATTTCAATAGCAATAAAATGTGAATTAAATAAAAAATGAAAGGTTTTCATCGCCAGTTTCTTCGGTTTACTTTAATCAATACTCTGATAAGCTTTGCATCTACAGTTTATTGTTAGTTATATTGCAATTGCAGCTTCATACTTACTACTAAAATACTTATATTACTTATACTGGTTAATATGCTATCAACAACAATCAATTAATCTACTTTCAGTTTTAGACTTGTTTAAAATTGTTCCTCATTTTCATTTCATATCATTAGCACCATGCTTCAGCAACATAACATGGCATAACTCAATTACAGTTGCAAAGTTGGTTTTATTGACTAAGAATTACTTGTACGTGTACTAAACATTGTTGTACACGTTTAAAAAATGCAACTAAAATATATTTGTTTTTATTTAAACATGTTATTTTCTACATTATGTGTGTACATGGCTATATTTTCCAAATGAGTTAGCCATCAAACCTTTTCCAAACTTTTTCAGTCGTCGTCACGTTTTTAATATGCTAAAATTTTATTGTTTCTCATTTCGTTGTCCTTCTGAAACGTTTTATTCATTTACATATCAGCTTACAATTTGAATTTTACCGTTTAGTATCTATAAAAACTTTGCTCACAATCAGTACTAGCACAAGTGCAAGTAAGTTATTCTAATGTTGAATCAATTCTAATACTACATTCAATACTTTAGTTTACAATATTCAGATTCACTCGAAAACATCGTCTTCTCCTTCCTCTTCTATAATTATTCTTGGACTTTGTAGCAAAGGTTGGTTTTGATATTCGTCATCTACTCCTGAAACTCTCGTAGATACTGCATTAATTTGAATATAGTCCTAGACGAATCATAAGATAAAATAAGAGAATTAATAAGAGATAATGAATTGTACCGTATCGTTAAAAAAATAAGCAATTATTATGTTTGTTAAATTCAAAACTTGGTATAATCCAACCTGACTTGTACACTGTGTGAGAATGTCTTCAAAGAACATTTTAATCGCAAAGAATGATGGTCTGCCACTGGGGTCAGTTTTCCAACATTCCCTCATTAAATCATACCTGTATAATCAATCATGCACAATCATATTATTTATGAGACAGTTATATTCGAATTAGTCATTAACTTGGTTTTTTTTGCAAAACAAATTTAGTTAATATGACAAATAAAACCAATTAGAGCATTTTTGTATTATATTATTGTCTTTTACATTTCTGACGTTGCAAATTTGGGTTTTCCCAATCGATGACCTGCAGCAAGAGTTTCAACAAACTCTGCACTCCAGCTACATCCTGAGTATTCATACGGGGATCAAGTTACGTTAGTTAAATATAAAACAAATACGTTTATTTACGTTTATAAATAACACGACAAACGATCCAAAAATTTTACATTAATAAAAAACGTACCTGAGTAGGGCACTTCTCCAAGAGTAAATAACTCCCATAACGTGACAGCATATGACCATACATCGCTATGTATGGAGAATTTGTATTCGCCTAATAAACAAAATTCTATGTAAGATTTACGATTACCTAAGAAGGATAAAATGATTAATGTTTTTAACCTAAACTCTCCAATGCCATCCACTTCCAGGGCATAGGTCCCTGTGAAAAGATCAGTTAATTTAATGTGATGCATTGATTTGATTGTCTACTGTTATATATCCTACCGTTTCCTTCTGGACATAATAGTAGTCCACAAGCTGTCTTGAAAGCCCAAAATCAGATACTTTGGCGACATAGTCCTCAGTCAAAAGGATGTTTCTGGTAGCCAAATCTCCATGAATAACCTATACGGAAAATTAAAATATAAATTGTCAGCAAAGGATAGTTATGAGTAAATCAACGTAATTCATGCCAGCCGTCTAATGAAATGGTAAGATATATAATTGATTCAAAGTCATGCCTTCTTGCTTCCCAAGAATTCCATTCCTTTAGCGATTTCCCAGGCCCATCTAATCAAATCTATTGTCATGATATTTTCACTTGATGTAGACAACTTTCTGGAAATATTGAGAAAGAGACAATCTTTTATTTATTTTCCCTAATGATTATATTTTCACACACAAGTTATAAAAGAACTTTTTCAAACAAAACTATGATTATAAAGCTTTAAGAGAAAGCATCCCTGTGGTACATATTTTGTAATTTCCAGGAAACGTGCCCTGCTTCCCACACCCAACTCTGAAAAGGAAATTCCTGACTTGCAATGCAAATAGTCTGGCTCAAATTCCTTTGTCGGGAAGTTTCCAAATGGCTTTCATAACGAAGCTCTGTAGTTTTAGCTTGAGCAATTTAGCTATGAAACATATCGGTACAAAATTAGACTTGTTTGTACGCATTTTGTGCAAATGTTTATCAGATGCTACTGTTAGTAGAAAAATTAAATTTGTTCAGAAAGTTGTTTTTAGTAGGCCGTAGACGCTGCAGTGCAGTGCAGAGAGCATAGAACCATGTCAAAAAGTTCAAACTATTTTAGGTGGACAGTGACGGAAAAGTTTTGTCTTTTGAGTTTTTATACAAGACAAGCAAGGTGGAAGGTAGTATACAGACATGAACAGACTATAAAAAGTCTAAAAATTGAAATGTTTACCTTATGGGTGTTTCTATTACTAAGACGTCATTCTCCAATTGATTTCTGAAGGCTTGCCGGTGTCGGCGGAGGAAGTTTTGCAAATTGCCATTAGCACAATATTCAACAGCCACGTAAACCTCTCCTGTATATGGCAAGAACCAGAAAAGAAGCGAAATGTGAATAGGTAATTCAATATCCGGTTACAACCAACTTTTCGGTTAAGGTTTGCTAAAAGTTACTGTATAAGAGCGAAATAGTGTTATTTTATATAAAAACGCTTTTTAAACGACTTATGGACCTGTCAAAATTACAATCGTGGCAACTCTTCTCCTCACTCTAAAAGCAGTCAATACTAACGAGATGAATATTCATAAAAAATACACTTTTATAATAGTCATAAAAAATACACTTTTATAATAGCATCCTTACCGTATTTTATACGACGAGTGCATCCCGCTACCTTCAAACATAGGCATTCAAGACTAGAGAACTAACTAATGTATGTATCTCTTTAAGGAATTTTACAATGTTTTACATGTATTTTACCAGATTCACCACATTTGTGTGTTTTCCAATGCTGGCGAGAATCTTCAGTTCAGAGAGTAGAGATTTTAAGGACCCTACATCAACTTTTGTTTTTAGAGTTTTAACGGCAACATCAATTCGCACTTTATTTTGAGTTACAATTCCCTTTAATACAAGAGCAAAATGACCATGTCCCAGCACTGCGGTTTCATCTATAACCAAACGGGTATCATCCATACATGGTGACTTCATTGTGTGATCTTTTAAATGGTCTTTATTTTTATTCTTACCCAGCAGAAGCCGGTCCCGTTTTATCTCGTATATGGTGTCGTACGTTGCTGCCGTTCCATAAGCAAGGTCGTTGTAGCTGTTTGCCATTTTTATAGGTTTACTCTCATCCGTAAAACTTCCTTGACGAAATTCTTCTATCTCTGAAGTTGTCAGAAGATTCAGACGTCCATGTTTTTTCCCCACTTTTATCCAGAGGATACCAAACATCATCGCTACGAGAAGGAATCGACGTATCAATGCTTAAATTAAAAACATCGATAGACTCATAGAAAACGCATAGACAAAAAAGACCTAATATATGTCTTTTTTGCATTTGCATCACTAATTTTACAAACATGGCATCTTTACATCTAATTTTTGTTTAAGAACTAATATATTGGTAAATTATGCAAGAAAATAATGCAATCAAATAAAATTGCAGTTATGTTGTTAAAGTTAGAAAATCAAAATAAAATGTTATTATTGTATTTTATATGTAAAAAAGCTTATGGATTATTGAAATTATGTGTTTTACAACATCGATGTTTTTAGAGCTTATGGACTTTTTGTCTATGCAATTTCAAGCTTATGCATTGTTATTATGGTATGTCAGACTTTACCTACTAGAAGAGCCGTCAGGAAAATGGTAATGCTGACTGCTAATATTATATCACCAGATACAACCTCTAAAAATTAAACGGTATCGGTTAGTTCCTCCGTGAAACATGACTTGGTTTTTATCAATACTAACGCAAAAATTGTATCATGAGTCAATTTCATTAATATCATATTTATTGAGATCACCTTTGACATTAATAACTCTGGATTGGTTAAACCACTCAAATGAATTCCAAACTGGGGCAAAACAATACACCCGCTCCAACTTAACGGTATTTACTGAAATCATTGCTTCCAGAGTTGTACCACCGAATTGTTGTACCAGCTCAACATTCTTTGGGACGGCTAAGTCAATAAAAAATTCAGCATCCATGATTTATACATCATGTGAAAACAAATGAATTTGTCGGAATGTTGTAATATTTGATGAATGTTATTTCATTAGACATGATACAGTGAATTTTTGAATAAGCGAGAGCTGCAACGTAACCCACTTTTTAGAAAATTGAGTGTATCCGAATCCACAAACTTCAAGGCCAATCGGGTACCTCCAGCAAAGTAGTAATTGGAAACATTACATGTTACTGTTAGCTGCTCTCCTAGATAAACCTGATCAGGAATCTTACTCAGTCTCATCATCTCCGACGGTTGGGCGTCCTCCATCCTAAAGTCTATTTATGGAAATATGAAAATAATAAACAAATGATTTTATTTTTTGTGTGTAGTTCAAAGCGATAAAAGTAATCAAATCATAAAATCCTAGGTTCACATAAAACCACATCACATAGTTTGACTACAATAATTTATAGCAGATTTAGATTTAAGACTGGATGAGTTTGGATTAGCATACGATATGACTTGAACTTGATGTAATGACGCAGGGTGCATACTGCATATGCTACATCAATTTTTGATTATCCTTTTGAAGACTGACGGTAACTTTCATAGCATCTGCAAAACGATATTACAGCGAGGGAAACAAAAAATGTATCTCTATAAAGCTTATCATCAAGTGACATTGATAAGTAAACATAAAACTAATATTTACATATTTTTTAAATCTCAACTGCGTAATCTTAATGTTTTTCTTTTAAGTATGGTTATAAAGAGATTAGATTTTCATGAATACATAATTTCGGTGGAGAGTGTCCTTGAGGAATGGATGTGAAGAACAAAAGTCGCTTGGATTTTGCATTGGTTTCCTCTTTTGCCGAAGACTCACAACCAATCAGTCCTTGGGAGAGACGTAATTGTGTACTTTCACAACCTACACAAGTTGAATTATGTACAAGGCGCTGGGCACAGCCGGAAGGCTAAAAGTACAAAAAACAGGAAAAAGAAACTATATGAATTTTTTGTGTTTAGTGTGCTATGATGTTGAAATCCTAAAAGATATTAAATTTTTTAACTGGTCCTATTAAAAGAATGTATTCTTTCCGCCGTAATGCCGAAATACTTTTGATCGTTTCATGTACAGTTGTAATATATTTCTACACAAAGATCCACTTTCCCCTCATTCTTGGGTAAATATAATAGTTTCTTTTCAAAGAATGATGTACAGTACATACACCATACACGTAATTCCAAATGATTTTTTGTGAAAGAAAGGGAAAACAGAAAAAAAGAATTTTCTATGATGTTTGAAATCTTTTGAAGTGAAGTAGGAATTATGTGGACATTTCATTACATTTACATCATTCACTAATGGCCTAGGATGACACGTGGTTAGTGTTTTACAATTTCAACTAAAAATGCAAATTATAAAAAACTGCTTTTGGCATGTTTTATCCAGGCATGGCTAGACCCGCGGGTTTCTACATTAAAACCCGTGGGTTCGGGTTTTAACGGGTAAAATGGGTTTTAAT